>MJUU01045863.1:6132-50370 GCA_002080025.1 Modiolus philippinarum
TATTTAGTTATTTGTGGTATATGTCATTTCCTATATCACTATAGTTCTGGTGAATATATCAATGTAAATGTATCAACATATTAATATATATAGATTATAACATGTCCTTTTCCATATCGGCCCTGGTATCATCCCGAGACTGTCATATCGGCCTCGAAGCGCTAGCCGAGGGCCAATATGGGTCGAGGGATGATACCAGGGCCGATATAGAAAAGGACATGTTATAATCTGTTTATCACATATTTAATGTAGAATTCATAAATAATAATAATAAACGCAATTAAATGGCTTCTTTAAAAAAATCAACACAGTATTTTAATTTCGATATCACAAAAATATTTTCTGAGGGAAATGATACCAGGGACGATATGGTAAATGACATTAAATAATCCGGCTAATTATCACGTTTTGAAAAAAAGCAATCTAAATTTTTAACATCAAAGAAAAAACACACTCCAAAGTCCTTTAAGGGTATATTTTGCATGTATTAGAAAACGAAAATTTAAGAGTGGAGCCTGCTGCTCTGTGATAACTTTTTTTTGTTTTCCATCTTTTATGTTTGACACTGTCTTTTAATAAATGAAATAAATAAGCATTTCCATTTGTTTTCTCTTCTTCAATTTAGTCAAGTCTCTGTTTGAATCCGTTGTCAAACGTAAATACATGAGGTCTATAATAAATGTCAAACTACTATGACGTTATCAAAATGTGTGCACCAGGACATGGTAACCGGTTATTTGCCCTGGGCAGTGATATGGATAGACAAACATTACAGTTACTTTAGGATTTATTCTCCTGAGGTTTCAGTCTCGTTGAAATCTCGTTTATGAATAATTCTTCAAACTTGACTTATGAGTGGAAATTTTTAAATGATTTATATCATATTACTATATTCCCAAATGGTGTCAAAACATTATGTACCTACGACCAGTAGTTTTCGAGAAATGCAAAATTCTAATTTTTGACCAAAACTGACCATTGATCTCAGTCAGAATTTAGCGTATTTGGGGTAGGGGTAATGAAAATCATTTTCCAAGAAAAATATGCATCTTATATAATTTCTTGTCTAAAGTCTTAAAGATATTTTTGTCCAATTATTTAAAACAAAAAATGGTGAGTTTTGATAGTTCATGTATGTTTACTATATTAGTTCGTATGTTTACTATACTATAGGGAAACAGGACAGATAAAGGGGAGGTTTAGGTACCCATAAACCGGTTTAACCCTACCCCTGGCTTTTGCTAGTGCCGGTACCAAGTTCGGCTGTCCCGAGTTCCTATAGTTGTTTACGTTTGTCTTTTGTCTTATTTGTGTTTTTCCTGTGTATTTCCCTAGTAGATTGTGGCATGTAATTATAATTTTCAGCCATTGTAGGTGTTTCCTGTTGTCCCTTTTATTTCATGTGATTGAAAATTTGAAAAATCTTGAATTTTACAGATTTTACGATGTCTTGAATTTGACCAAAAACAACATTTTTGTACAAAACTTTCTTATATTAACACGGACCTATGTTTTCATTAGTGATTTTTCTTCAGATTAACGAGATTAAACAATCTGGAACTTTGGCAAATCAATATTTTTGCCAAAAATGACTCCAAAATAGGCCAAATTTGATGAAATTTGCACAAAACTACTAAAAATAGGGGTTTCAACTGATGATAGCACAAAAATATGCACACGGACATGTTGGTTTTCTTCAAAAATGATTTTTTTTCATGGTCTTCGCATTTTAAAAATACAGTGCTCCCTCGTTATACCGCCCCTCTTTAACGGCGGTCCCTCAACTTACCGCCAACCATTTTCAAGGTACATTTTTCAAAAGTTGTATAGTTTCTATGTAATTTATTCCCTCGATATATCGCCACCCTCACTTATCGCCAAAAATTTCTCTGGTCCCAAAGGTGGCGATATAACGAGGGTGCACTGTATAAGTTTCGAGAAAAACTTGATGGAGGAAAATTTAACCTCTCAGGAAAATACATCCTTAATAGTATAAATCAATTCATTAGCTGCTGCAGTATTAATTTGTTGTTGTTTTTTTATTAAACAGTTAAACCTTGTGTTGACTGATTTATTAAATAATGAATGTATGTCAGCATTACAAGAAGTAATGGATAATGTTTAACCTCTTTTTAAGAAACATTTCCGTTCTTTTATCCCGTGTAATTCTTATATAATTTTCGCCATGAATTAACATGTACGAGTAGTGTTTTATCAATAATTCACATGTTGGAGGAAAAATGTTGACATTTTCTATAATGCAGTGTATAAATATGTATCATGTGGTGAAAACAAGTATAAAATATTTGTTAAAAAGTACTTTGATACTTACAATTGGCTCGATGTAGCTCGACATCTAGCTTCCTCTTAAACCGGTGCTAGGGACTGCCTTTAACTTGCTATGAGTTATGAGTAAATACATAACTTGCTTATGAATCTTCATAGAACTAGTTATAAAGTTTCTTATGAACTGTCAAAAACAAATGAAAGACTTTCAAAATGTCATTTTCCACAAGGTCACCATTTAAACAAAACACGGCAATTCATATCTATCACAAATTGAGACAATCTTATAATACATAATATATAAACAAATTGCTACAAAATAAGCAGTGTGGATGCCTGCAAAGTTGGAGGTATTATCATGTGCAATTAATATACACTGCTAATTGAAAGTCCAGTTTTGTCATAATCGGTAATTGTCAGTCCTGTAATAAACTATTAATCTTAAGGGCCAACTTCCAATTAAGTTTCAAAATTAATAGGAAAGCCTGCTTCTGAGAAGTTCATCTGGACGAGAAGGAAAGAAAGAAAAAAAAAAATAAATGCAACAAAAACAAAAAGTGGATGAGCTGCGACATTCTAGGACTTCATAACACTTCAGAAAAAAAAATTCCACCATGAAATGATTCGGGAGGTTGTTTCATGATGTAGCAAACGCAAATTAAAAACATTTTTTTAAAAAGTAGTAAGCGATCTTACTTTAGCAATTACAAGAATTTTGTTACAAATATTTACAATGTCTAACCAAATACTAAATGTTTTTATTGACAGAAGTATGAAAAAAACTGATGAAACGTATATTCTGGAATTAAAAGATTCTGAATCTTCTACAGAGGAAGGGTATTGGTCTTTATCAGGTGGTGTTCATATGATCTTATGTGTACTTACAGTATCTCATTAAAGAAATAGTATCATTTGTTCATGTGTCAAATAAATAAATACCCAACTTACTGTAAATAGGTGTAATAACAAAATTATCGAACAGAGTTATCAAGGGCCAAAGAATAAGGGGCAAAAAGACAAAGCAAGTGGAAACCATCGGAAAAATTTCGACCGAAATATGCCTAACTTGGTATAGGCATTTCAAAAGAAATGGAGGATTAACCCCCTTTCCATTGCGGTTGTGTCAGGTAGAAACTCAACAGCAATGGCTATTAAAAGGTCGCAGACAGTTAGAATAAATGCTCATCCCAGTATTATATAAAAAGGGAATCTTGAATCCGAGTTCAGACCAAAACTTCAAATTGTTTCACAACCGACTGATATCTATTGAAGAACTTGTAAAGATTGTATAGGACGAAATTATTTGAAGCCTTGATTTATAAGGCGGTCACGGAAATAACTTTATCTAATGAGAAAGTCTGTATAAGTATATGTTATCGGGCTCTTGACAGCTATGTATCGTAAAATATCAACCCGTGAGCCAGAATATGAAGCACAGGGGCAAGTGAGCCCAGCGAACGAGCCCCAAGCTTCATATTCTGGTGAGCGGGATGATATTTTACAATACATCAGCTGTCAAAAGCCCGATGACTTGTTTATCATCCTTTATCTTGCATTTTAGATTTGTATTTATTGAACAAAGGTTTCAAATTCTCCCAAAGTTGCGCTGGGAAATTCGGCAAAAATGACATTCACGCCTTTTCAGCAATTTTGAGCTTCAAAAACATGTTTTGTAGTTTTTTTATCACTTTTGCGGCAAAGGTTTTGGAACCGGATGATTATTTAGACAGAACTACTCAAATAATGTCGATTTTGAATGTTGTAGCATCTTTTGGTTGTTACGATCTTTCATTCCTTGGAGCTTTTATGACGTCATAATATGAAAACGTCAAAGCTCTGCAGGATATATCAACGACCTAGCTTGTGCAATTTTTCTGACGTCTAGTTTATATATTTGTGTAATCATGATNCGGGTAAGATTTCAATGGTTCTCTGACTCGGCAAGCCTCGTCAGAGAAATATTGAAATCTTACCCTTGGGTGTCTGAGATTTCTTGATCTTGCCTTTTCACCGGTGTTAGATTCATATATTCTATCCGTTTGATTTCGTGTGAAAACTTAAATAAAAGTTGATCCCTTTGAAGCTTTGGGAGAATCGCTTGATATATCCAGGTCAACCGGATATATCCGGGTCAACCGGATCTGGCTTTTGCGGAAAGGCTCTACAGGCTGATATAACCATGGGGAAGGATGATAATTAGTGCTAGCTATCCCGTAAACGAATCGACTGCGAAACATACACTATGTAAGCAGAAGAAGCTAGAATATTATTGTCCCTGTTAGGGAATTTTCTCTTATGTAGTACATTTAAGTTCTGAGATGACATTGTTCATCAAATTCGAGATTTAAGTCCAAACACGACTTAGATCTGGTAGTTTCTGTCGTTTCCTTCATCACTAGTTCAGTAGGATATATCAATGTGAATGTATCAATATATCAATAAATCTCAATTTAGTTTCTGAATATATGGACATTTAGACAACTGATGTCTTTAAAAAATAAAATCTAACACTTAAAAGACCATAAGTCCAAGATGTTTGAAAACTGGTGGAAAAAAAACATTATGATGTAAACGGAAAACCAAATTACCTAAGGACAGAACTTTGCATTTTCCATTTTCGTAGCGTCATCTTCGATTTTGGTAAAACAATGTTTATTTGAAAGACAAACCATTGTAGTTGTTTATCATTTTGTAAAACCATAGGAAATGTAGATTTCTTTAGCTAAAAACTGGTGTAACGTTTCTTTTTATACCCATTATAAATACATCCGTACTTTTATCCTGTAATGATTATGTAATTTACGCCATAAATTGACCTGTACGAGCAGTGTTGTATCAATAATGCACATGTACGAGGAAATATGCTGACATTTCCTATAATGCAGTGTATAATTTTGTAACATGTGGTAAAAACAAGTAACAAATATCAGTTAAAAAGTACTTTAATATATCAAGTTTTCTTACTTTAGGCTCGATGAGTGCCTGTAGTTGTTTAAATGTTGTGGTTGTCTTCTAGTAGTTTTTTTTTCGAGCAATGGAGGACAGTGATTGTAAAATTACAGCCAGTTAAGTTTTTGTTGACAATTCCATATCCCTGGATCAATGGGTAAAAAAGCATGGGTGTAGCGTTGCTCGACATCTTGCAATGGATTTTGGTCCAACCGGTGTAATCGGCAGTCTTGAACTTGCCATGAGGTATAAGTAAAGCTCATTGTTGAAGGCCTCATGGCGACTATAAGATGAAGAACAACAATAACAGCGTTGTTTCATTGCTTAGTTTTACCATGTTTTTGTAGAGACTTTGTTTCATTTACATTTAGTCCATATCCCTTCATTGTTCAATTTAAAATATCAAACCTATTATTTCTACTCGTCATTCATTATTTATATTAATGTTAAAAAGGTCAAGGAATTATTTTATAGGTATTCGTTAAATATAACAGGTCTGATTGTGCCGTGATTTACACAATTTGCGTGTTCCTTTTTGACATATATATCTATTCAGTGCAGATCAAATCAAAACATTTGGATATCCATAAACCGAAACATGTGTCTCACGAAATACCGACTAAAAGTTTTGTTGTCTTGCTGTTTTAAGCTTACTTTACAGAATTAGCACAGTTCTGACTTTGAATATCAAGATGAAGAACGGCCATAACTTTATTAGGTGTTTGAGTTTTGTTGTTGTAAATATCTGATACTATAAAATCATAGTTATATTATAAAATATGGGAATATGTTATATTAAATTTTATGTTTTTTAAATATTTTATTGATGGAATGCAAATAATTGACGAATAAAAGTTTGTCCAAATAGAACCATATTCATACGTACATAAGTACAGAGACAACTCACTTAACATATACATGTTATTTACAACGTCGACGTCTACAGTTTCAAAGGGGTTGGTGTAAGAGTTGTAACAATCTATTCCTTTATAAATAATATACAATGTAACAATAATATTGGATATTTTTGTTGATATGATTTCCCCCGAACAGAAGTATAACTGATTAAATGGTTCAATTTGTTAATTCATTTAGATGAAATCATCACCGGTTTTTAAATTACATGAATGATCTATTCTCCATCTTGTGCCACACGTGGATCAGATCATGCTTACCCTTCCGAAGCACCTGATGATACCTCAGTTTTTGTAGGGGTTCACCCTGCTAGTGATTGAGTTATGTGGCGTTCTTGTTCATTTTGGTTTATTGTTTTGTCTTTGTCATACAGTCTCAATTCCTGTTGTAGTCGAACTGCCGAGATTTTGTATTTATGATTGTAGAATTCCCCTTTCCTCGTTTTGCTCTTGGTATTCGTTTTTCGATGTATTCACTTGCATCTTTATAGTTTACTGTCTAGAATGTAAAGGATACATGCTACCACATATTACAAGGCGGCCTCTATAAAGTTTATTAATGTTCTTAATAACTTTTGCGGCGATTTTTTGTTTAACATGCAATGACTATAAGGGTCATTGAATCAAAATGCTGGTCAAGTATTTTATGATCCTGTGAGCTACCTTGTTATTTTCAATATTGACAGTTATATGCAAAGTGAAAGTAGCATGGCTTTGTTTATATAAATACTATTTTTAACTGTGCCAGGAACTGTTTGTGTTTTAAGTAGAGACCTACCTTAATAGGTAATTAGTACTTTTAAATGTCACTTAAAATAAAGATGTTTTCCACTTATTGCACCAATGTCATCCTTCATATCCTGGTACGAAGTGTTTTTGGCACTTTGAAAAATTCCTGGTTCTGATAATTGTTAACCTTGAAAACAGAGATTCCTGTTGTACAAACATCTAACTACCTTTTTCATACTATACTTTGGCTATCAATCTAGATTCTTTGATTATTTGTTCTCTATAATCTTTTATACATCTTTCGATTTCTGAATTTCCAACTGTTTTCCTGTATCTGAATTGAAAAGACATCAGTGTCGATATGGCCGTATGCGGAAGTAAATTTACAGTGGCTTTTGTATTTCGTGGTTTTGTATCGGAGTGGTGCACTATAATACATCATTAAATTACTTCTTAGAAAGAAAGCAATCACACAGTCCCATTTCCAGCATATGTTTTTGAGGCCAGTTTCTGTCCATTTAATTGAATAGGTGTGTCCAAAACTTTTATAACTTCCTTTAGCTGCTTGTAGTAGCTACCTTGTCATATCTACTATGCACACATTTATACAAATAGAGGAACTAATAAAAATATTGTATTAATTAACCACTTAACCACTCGGCATTGTGTACAATAGGTTCATTCAGTATATATAAATACAACAATACATCAAATTCAAATTTAAAAGATATATGAAGTTGAACAAATTGGGATTCTATGTAAGGCTGTATTGCGACAGGTCGTGATGTATGTCGTAATATAAGGAAACACTGAATCTAACACTTTCAAATATTATGGGATAGGATAACAATCATAATTATTCATGCCTATGTTACTTGAATTTTATCTATTCTAACTCATTTAGTACATTTTGATCCTCCAACTTTGCTAAAAATCTTACAGGGGCTTGAAACTTAAGGCTCACATGAGCCTGTATCGCTCACCTGGTGACTGGTTTTATTCATTGACACAAAAAGACCATCCATTATTATTTATGCTTTACATCAAGACATCAGATGTTACAGTTTTTGAGAAGATTTCCAAACGTGTCGCCATCTTTGAATAGGTAGGAACATGAACATTACAAAAGGGAGCACTCAAGGAATATTGTTATCAAATTTGGTCTGAATTGTCCAGAGGAGAAGATCTTTGAATGTTTTATTCCATGGGGTCGCTATTTTTAACTATGTTCCCTGCTGCCGGCAAGTCTTGAAAAGGTACGAACATAAAAATTACAAACTTTGAAGGGGACCTACCATGGACTATTGTGACCATGTGTGGTTGCAATTGTCTAGGTAGTTTCAGAGGAAAAGATCTTTGAATGCATTTCCCATAGGGTTCCTATATTAAACTATGTATCACGCGCTGGAAGCCATCTTGGATGAGGTATGAACATATAAATCACGAACTTCAAAGAGGACTTCCCAATGACTCTTATGAACAGATTTGGTTCCAATTAGCTTAGTAGTTTCAGAAGAAAAAATCTTTGAATGCATTTCTAATGGGTCCTATATTAAACTATGTTCCGAGTTGGCGGCCATCTTGGTTGACCAACATTAAAATCACAAACCTTGAAGTGGATCAACCAAGGACTGATGTGATCTTGTCTGGTCCAACTGGCATAGTAGTTTGAGAGGAGAAGATCTTTGAATGCGTTTCGCATAGGGTCCTATGTTAAACCATGTTTCCGAATCGCGGCCATCTTGGATAAGATGCGAACCTGCTCCACGTATGTAGAAATTGTAGTATTTGATAAGCTGAACACTTTTGCAATTCATAATTAACCTTTATCTCGAATAGTTTTTGAGAAAAAAGTTTAATCAAATGAAATCGTGAAAAATCAAAGAAAATTCGCAATGACTCCATTATGGGTAGTCAGACTTCTTCAAAATTACAGGACATGCAGATCTTACTATGCTAACTTTTTTTCATTTAAACTTGACCTCTTACTTCTATTATTTTCAATATACAAAATGAAAAGTAACGAAAAACGAATTTTTTTTTACGAAAAAGGCAATAACCCCAAGACGGGTTATCAGATATCATCAAAACTTGCAGGATTTGTAGATCCCATCATGCTGATCATTTTTACTTCGTTGGATTTTTGGTTACTGTAAAGGTTTTTGAGTTTTTTAGCAAAAATAACCCCTATGTTCTATTTTTAATAACAGCGACCATGTAGTTTGGACTACGGACACAAAAGTTTGATTAGTATTGGTTCAGCAGTTTCAGGGGAGAAGATGTTGGAAGTTTAAGTAAACGGACGACCGACTGACTGAGCGATCGCAAAAGCTAATATGGGGGTGAGCGATCGCAAAAGCTGATATGACCACTGGAAGGTAAGCTTATAATAGAAAATCTTTTAATTTTGTAAAATACTCTATATATCAGTTCAGGGTTGTATTTTAATACCAGTTGATTTTAGCTACAAAATATACCTATAACCTAGACAAATTTTCAATACCGAAACATAAAAAGTTACTACATCTAATAAAAATTGGTTATCACAAAGAATTCAAAAACACCTTTCAAAAACTCATCCACTGTAATAGTGTCATACATTTGATTTTTTTCCATACTCTGTTCTACTCTCCCGCGTAATAAGCATAACTCCAGGATTTAATACATCAGTCTTTCTGTACCAAAATGAGTGAATGAAGATCTTCATATTTAGTGATAGGTAAAGATGGGCCTATTTTGTTAAACATCAAACTGATTCACACAAAAATCATACAGAGGAAGATGTCATCGCAATGCTGGAATTCTTAATTGATAATATATTTGTAGAATTTGGAGGACACGTTTTGTAGGAGACAATAGGGATACATATGGGACTAGTTATGCGCCACTTTTAGCAGATTTGTTTCTATATTCGTATGAAGCCAAGTTTATACAAAGGCTAGGTCAGAACAAAAAACTTATACCCAGTATGGCAAAACCGGACTTTTCACTGCCAGTGTGACGGGTGCCTTGCGAGAGCAGATCATGCTTTACTCTTCCGAAGCACCTGATGATACCTCAGTTTTTGTAAGGGTTCATGCTGCTAGTGCTTTAGTTATGTGGAGTTCTTGTCCAGTTTTGTTCATTTGTTTTGTCTTTGTCATCCTGTCTCAATTGAGTTCTTGTTCATTTGTTTTGTCTTTGTCATACTGTCTCAATTCATGAATTGTTTGATTTTGGATATTTGAATTCCCCCTTCTTTGTTTTCGCTTTGATATTTGTTTGCCGATGTACTTTACCAAATATTTTTATTTATGATAATCATATTGGTTAATTGAAGATGGAATAAAGAGTAAAACTAAACAATTTTTACATTCAGAAATAAAAGGGATAGTCTAAAACTTTAAGTGAAAGTGTACGTGTTTGGTATTTGTTTATTGATTACACAACACTTAACATGCACACTTTCATTTTGATTTCTCTGTTATTCCATGGTTTGAAAGTAAAAAAGAGAAAAGTTCTCCTATCTTTATCTGATTGCATATCTATATATATGTTTAACTCTGAACGAAAAATAATTCATATTTACACAATGAAGGGATTTGGAGTAAATGCAAATGAGACAAAGTCTCTACAAATGAATGAGCTTTGCACATATGCATATTTTTAATTTGTAAAAAAAATGAGAAAGTAGATACCAAACAACCGTTGCCGTACCCGATTAGACACAGTGATAACATTTCATGAATTTGATTAATAACCTGAACTTCACTTTGTGTGGTGGTATGATATTCTCAAAATTGCAGGCCTGTTTAGTAACATATCACAGAGTAGACCGTGCTATTCTTATAAATTTCTATCGTTTAATCCAACTTTTGTATGCAAATTACCAATTTTGCCTCTGAGATCTTTGGAAACAAATGTCCCATTTTTGAGGATTAAAAACATTTCCTCAATGAATGGGGGTTCTTCAGGGGGAATCCCAATATTCCATATCCAAGTTATTCTGGACACAATTAAAGATATCCAAATAATTATTGATATATCACATATGCCAACCATGGTAAAAATATCTCATATTTCTGTCCTTTTCGTCTCAAATATCCCATATCCCAATATTCCCTAAACAAGCCTCCTGAATCAAAATCTTGGTTGATTCGGAGGCATTTCACGATCATTTGTTTAGAGTTTTATAACTGAGATATTGACAATATTGGCAGTTATATGCAAATTGATAGTAGCATGGCTTTGCTTATATTTATGTGCGACTTTTGACTGTGCCCTCAGCTGATTGTTTTGGTGGAGTCTAACTTTAAATGTTATTCGTCAAGAAAAATACTGTAATGATTACTTCATGTCATTGCGATTTTAAACGACAAATCATACTTATTTTAGTCCTGTTTTAATAGTGTCATGATAGTACAAGAAGTGTATTGTAAAATAGATCTTAACATGATAGTAAATAAATCTTAACATGATAATTCTACCACGACCCTTTTCTTACCAAGTAACAATGTTGTTTATCCACTTAAAACGATGGATAAAAATATAGATTGGACTATAAATGAATTTCAGAAATACGATGAATGCATTCTAATGAAATTTCACAATAGGGATAAATTGAACAACATCGGCCAATTGTGCCTGAGAGACAGTTTAAATATTGATTTTTGATAAATAAAATTTAAGGTATTGGAATTATTCATTCGTTTACAAATGCACTGAGAAAAAAATCAAATAAAGTACGAATAAATTTGATTTCTCATTGATATTCTCTAAATATATTTTAGTTATTTTACAATGCACAATGTATCTGTGAAAAAAATGAAAAAAGTTATTGTCTGGTGGTTTCTTTCCAAAATGATTTCATTTTATTATTTCGCTATTCCATCACGTGTATTTGTTTATCAACTATCATATTCTGTGACAAAATAATCTTTGGTGGTTTAAGAAGTGCATGATATTATAAAATTTGCACTTTACGGCGAACATTGCCATAAAACATGGGATAAAAGTGCAAAATGAACATATCCCTTGATTAAACAAAGGTTTCAAGATTAGATCATTTTTATAATGTAAAGTTCATATTTAAGAAAACATCACTATTATGTTGTTGCAACGACTGAGTAGCAGTCATTTGTGCCTATTAGCATTTGAATTGTGCTCTGAATTTTTAAACGAAAAAAATTGATGATATAAAAATTAATTTGGACATTAAATGCTATGAATATAAGTAACTAAATACCGAAGTTCCGTGAATTCAAATTCTGCATATGCGCATTTCGACAACTTATGTCTCTTCAGTGCAGAAAAAAATCAAAATGTTTGGAAGTCCATAAACTCAAAGATGTTTAACAACTGATACATGTGATAGAGGACAAATAACCAATATGATCTAAATGTAGAGCCAAAATTAGCTAAGGACAGAGCTTTGCATAAGGGATATAAAGGATTGCAGCGCTATTTTTTTTTTTTAAATTTTTATAGCTTTTAAAACCGTCTGCACTTCTTCCAGTGAATTCTTGCCATTCGGTAAGGCCACATAAAATTAATTAATAGATTCTCATCCCCATCCGCGCATTTTTTCTAAGCTCAATTGTTTTTTTTATTTTCAATTATTCAGAAATTGTCTTTAAATTCCTATAAATTTTAAAGAAAATCGGGAAAAAAAATAAAAAAGATCCCTCCCACCCACCCCAGATTTTTTGTTACAGGTGGATGAGAATCAACAAATTACCTTGATAGAGCCTAATCTAGGTTAGATAAAATATAAGCAATATTTGCATGTGCGCTGCTGAAAAGGACAATATTAAAAACAAAAATTTACATTAAATACAGTAATAAAAATATTTTGATATTCACGACCTGGTTATAGACTGATGATAATTTTTGATTTTGGATTTTTGAATTTCCCCTCCTTCGTTTTCGCTTTGATATTGGTTTGCTGATGTACTTTACCAAATATTTTTATTTATGATAATCATATTGGTTAATTGAAGATCGAATATAGAGTAACTCTTAACCATTTTTACATTCTGAAATAAAAGGAATATTCCGAAAAACTTTAAGTGAAAGTGTACGTGTTTGGTATATGTTTATTGATTTCACAACACTTAACATGCACACTTTCATTTTGATTTCTCTTTTATATTCCATGGTTTGAAAGCAAAAAAGAGAAAAATTATCCTATCTTTATCTGATTGCATATTAATTTATGTTAAACTCTCAACAAAAATAATTCATATATAAACAATGAAGGGATATGGAGTAAATGCAAATGAGACAAAGTGTCTACAAATACATGGTAAACAAAGCAATTGAACAACGCTTTTATTATTGTTCTTCATCCTGAATCACCATGAGGCCTTCATGAATGAGCTTTGCACATATGCATATTTTTAATTTATAAAAAAATGAGAAAGTAGATACCAAACAACCGTTGTCGTACCCGATTATACACAGTGATAAAGTTTCATGACTTTGATTAATAACCTGCGTAGACCGTGATTTTAAGTCTAATAAATTTCTAACGTTCAATCCAACTTTTGAATGCAAATTACTCATTTTGCATGTCAGATCCTTGGAAACAAATGTCCCATTTTGTGAGGATTAAAAAAATTCCTCAATGAATGGGGGTTCTTTAGGGGGAATCTAAATATTCCATATCTAGGTTAGTCTGAACTACAATATCCCTTTGAAAATTGAAGATATCCCAATAATTATTGAAACATCACATATCCCATGGTCAAAATATCTCACATTTCTGTCCGTTTCGTCTCAAATATCCCATATCCCAATATTCCCTGAACAAGCCTCCTGAATCAAAATCTTGGTTGATTCGGAGGCATTTCATGATCATTTGTTTAGAGTTTTATAACTAAGATATTGACAATATTGGCAGTTATATGCAAAGTGATAGTAACATGGCTTTGTTTATATAAGTGCAACTTTTGACTATGCCCTCAGCTGATTGTTTTAGTGGAGTCTAACCTAAAATTATATTCGTCCAGAAAAATACTGTAATGATTACTTCATGTCATTCCGATTTTAAACGAAAAATCATACTTATTTTAGTCCTATTTTAATCGTGTCATGATAGTACAAGAAGTGTATTGTAAAATGGAAAAACAAAACAAAAATTTACATTAAATACAGTAATAAATTTTCAATATAAATGTTTTAAGGGAGTGAAGCACTGTTTGCACAACAGACTAAATGCTGTGAGCGTAAACTGACGAAAACTGGAGGAGAAGGGTATTTGAAAAGTTTTTACGTAATCCGAAAGTGCCACTTGTAATTCTAAAATTTCGAGTAATATATAATCAACACATTTTCAAAATATTGTCGGTTCAGATCATTAGGAATAAAAATACCAACAGTGATTGATCATTATACCAACTAGTAGTTATTTTTTCGGCTTGAAAAATTGCTCGATCTTAATGGTAGCATTGCACATAAAAATTTGAGGAGTAGAGAAATTTCCATCATAAAGAGTTGTTTTATAGCATGTCATCAGACATGCATGGTCTACTTTTAATTGTTACAAGATATCATACAAATTTGTATGAAATTAGGTGAGGTTGCAACAAAGTTCGAGTTTCGATTTAGCAATTCTCTAAACAATCCACATATAAAGGACTTTGAAAAGCATTCAGACATCTTGAAATTTACCCAACAAAACAGTAGATGGTAAAATTATATTATAAGCAAGACTTCCGAAATTCAGCCCGAGGATACATCTAGGGGTTGTGGAAACCTTGAAATGTTTTGCAGTGCTATGTTCCTCTTTAAACTTGATTTATCTATATATATGTTACAGTATATAAAAATTATTATTTAAATATTTTCATTTGTTGCTGCTTGGAACTTTTTAAAAATATTCTAATATTTTTGGGCATATGACATACAGCAGTAAAAATAAGATAACCAAGGGCCTGTTCATCTGGATTAAATTAATCAAGAGATTACGTTCACATTAACAGTTTTCATTTGAAATACACGTAATGTTGTGGATTAAGTTAATCTTGATGATCTTTTTCAATGTGAACGTAATGTTGATTAAGTCATGTATACCTAATTTAATTCGGATAAACTTTTGTAGTGTGAACAGACCCTAAGACACCTAGTCATTCTGTTTTCATTCTTCTATTTTTTGACGCTATAATGGTGAATATCCCATTGTAACTTCAACATAGAGAACAACTATATAGGCTTTATTTGTCGTTTTCATTTGGATATGAAAAAGAAAGGAAATGGGGTTAGTGTCAAGGGGACAACATCCCATCTCCAGGTTAAAACGACCCAAAACATGGCATCTTTTTATCACCGTACGGTCTTCATTTAGCAAGCCCTAAATGGTCCCAAAAAGTAGAAAAGTGAATAAACCAATGGAAACAAACTACATCCAATAACCAATATCAGTAACCACGATCATTATTTCCTCGCCGTCAAATATTTTCTCATTTGAAATAATTCACTGCTGCAGAAGATACAGGATTTGGTCATCGCCAATGACATAATTGCATAAACTGCAAAGATATTTTTTTAGTTTAGTGATTAATATTCTAAAATTCTTATATTCTCATTTCCATTTGGGAGTGCAAGTTGTTTTTTGTCTATAATAGAATGTTTCTCCTGATCTTAAGGTAGTTGGAGTGTCTTGGTTTCTGACATAAGAAATTTTCTAAAATTCGCACAATGAAACCTTGGGCAATATGCTATAAAAATTCAAAAATATTTGAGGGTCACGGATATGTCAAAATAGATTCAGAGTTCTAAAGATTAGCCAAATTTGGTTTTACGCACAATATTTACAATACAATCATATGGGAAATAGCCCCTTTAAATACAACTATTCAAGGGCATATTTTTTTATTTAAGTAGACACCCATTTTCTATAAACTTTTTATATTTAGAATAAATGATACCATGGATACAGAGCTTCAGTTCAAAAACATAAAAAAAGATATGTTACAGACCTTTTGAAAAAAGTTATATCATGAAACATGAAGAATTTGTAAGATTTTCAAGAAAGGGGAGCTAACTTAAAGTTATTTGGGACGCCAAAAAAAAAAAAAAAAAAAAAAAACAGATTGTTTGGACAAATTATAATAAATGGGTTTTGATAAAATGCTTTTATTGGAAAAGGAAAAGAGATCATTTACCTTATTACTTTTTAAACAAACTTAGAAAATTTGACATATTGCATGGTATTACATTATAGAATTATCTCCCTGTGATAAAACATTTGAATGTTTGGCAAATATGCAATATTATTTAAACAAACTTAATACTTATTGTTCATTTTTGTGCTGAACACATACAAAATCATTGAGACAAAATTCTTACTTAATTATTGAATTTTGTCTGGAATAAAATAGTTGCTAAGTTTTAGACACTCCAACTATCTTAATAAACTTTAAAAACTCTGCCAATTATTGTTTTCGAACATTTTCTTACAAATCTGTTGAAAGTGACAGATAAACAAAGTTGATTGATTGGTTAAGGCTAAACATTCAGTGAGTAGAAATTCAGCTTTATCAGGTCAAGATTTAATTATCAATTTAAATATTTTATGATATAACAGGTGTGGGCAGGGTCAAGGGAGACCCATAAAAAGGAGAAGAATGAGAAAGGAGGAAGAGGTGAGAGAAAGGAAAAAAAAACACTCCATATGTCTTCCCCCTAATATAAAGTAATATGGCTGGATGTGACAAGTTATGATTATCAATAGAAGGTAAAGGTATAATTGTAGGAAATCATGTCTTCTTAATGTCCGCAAGTGAGTCTACGTTATTACGAAATAATATCGAAGGGGTCTTTTTACTTTTCGTAGCAGGCATTTCATCACACAGTTTGTAGACTCTAGTTTGTCACCAGCCCCGCATAGACAGGGTACTCCCCTAACCACCACTAGGGATCCAATTTAATATGGAACTATCAAACATATCGTTCACATCGAGTAAGTTATTTCATAACACCAAACAACACAAGAATAGAATTCCTCCGTCCCCCGTCGGTCAAGCAGTATAATAATATACTGTATATGAAATTGCAATATTTTCAAATATTCAGGGCTGTTCCAGAATTAAATGTGTGGGGAAACAAAAAGTATCGACTGAGGTATTAGTGGTGTTAGCATTTGATGTAAATTTCATGAACACCCGTCAAAATTTGTAGGCATGAGAGCGCTTCCAAGGTCAATTTACTTTAGATAAAACGGAGTCATTATTTCGGTCAAAGTCCCATTACTTCGTCAAAAAGCATCGACCGAGGCTGCCTCTCGAACTTGACCAAGGTATTAGTGGTATATACATTTGGTATAATTTTCATCAAAATCCGTGAAAATTTGTAGGCATGAGAGTCCTTACAAGGTCAATCTTTGGATAAAACGGGGTCATTATTACCGTCAAAGTCTAATAACGCCGGGAAAAAATATTGACCCAAGCTGATTGCCGGTATTTGTAGTATAAATAATTGGTACAAATTTCATGAAAATCTGTCAAAATATGTTGGCATGACGGTGCTTACAAGGTTAATTTTTGGATAAAACGAAGTCATCATTTTTGTCAAAGTCCAATATCTTTGTCAAAAATTATCGACCGAGGCTGATTTTCGAAATTGACCAAGGCCTTAGTGATATAAACATTTGATGTAAATTTCATGAAACTCCGTCAAAATTTGTAGGCATGAGAGTGCTTACAAAAAAAGTTTGACGGACGGACACGCGGACGCCCGGCATTTCTATGTCCCCGGTCCGCGTTGAGGAGGAGGACAAAAACAAACATTCGACAATGGGGAACATTTATCAAATAGCCAAATTGCAAATTCTTTTTATCTATTTTGTACCAAAAAAGTGAATCGGTTTCGTGTTTTAAACATAGTCACTAACTGTTAATGTTATGGTACCCTCCAGATAATAGCAATTATCGTTTTATAGATATTAATTGAATTTAATAAGGCCACTGGCGGGTTGTTCTATTTTTGTAATTTTAGTGTCGGCAACAGATTTGAAACGCCCACTTATTTTGTTTTTAATCTGATCAGTACGTGGTGTTATAACATTTAATCTGCTGGGAACTTCCTTACTTGCGAATTTGTAACTGCAGTTGATAGTACGTTGTAAAAAATTGTTAAAACCCCTCCCACCTCTCCCTAGTTCACAGATAGAACTATTTCTCATTTTGTTTATACATTATATGTAATCAAATATATAAAAACGCCGACTGCGTGGTGTTTTTTTTATGTATTTTCAGCATCCGGTTTTCAAGAGGAGAATAGAACTGATGTATAATTTATGTGAGGAGAACATTTTTCGAATACAATTTGATGTTTGTAAGAAGAGAACTTTTCGTTTTCTACTGACACATCTGTTAGACATAAAAGATTGTGATAACGAATACAGTGTTTTAATAGACATTTTGTTTTATCGCTAAATCTTATTTGTTTTGAGAAACGCTTTCACATTTTCTTTATTAATTTTCATTATCGCGCTCGGTTAATTTGGGTATTAAATCAATATCGCAGAGTAGTTTCTCCTGGGGGCGGTTCGGGGAGACAATAAGCGGACTTAGAGCTATCACCTTCTGGCACATATTTCACCCCTACCGAATGTATGGTGGAGGGGCAAAATTATTTACAGGGGACCAAGAGGAACCACCTCCATTTCTGGTATAAGAAGGGAGGTGTCATCTTCGGCGCTCACGTAATTAAAGTATTTGGTCAATTTTTCAATTTTTCTGAAATGTGTGTAAATGCAGATGGAGAGTTCTCCGTCCAATCCATTCCTGCACGTAAGAGGGATAATTTTGACATCTGTGTAATCATAGGTCACCGATACGCTCTTTTCAATCATGGTTATCGGTTTGTCTCCCCGAGTTTGACAAAAATTTTCATCTGTGGGCATTATAATTCTACACAATTTACATTCTGTTTAATCAATTATCTTGTACAGTCAATGTTGTCAAATAAACTCATATATATGTTATTTCTCATTATATATTGTTTGTTGTAAACGCCAGTGGTCCCATAATTCAATGATTTGTTGTTAAAAAAAAGGAGATATTTATTTGTTCAATGGGTCAAGAAAGGATGTATGCTTGTCCAACTCTTCTGATATACTAGTACTTTTATTTCCACATTCTTAATACAAGAGCTCTAATATTTTTACAGTGAAAGAAGTTGCATTCTTACATACTAGGTTTTAACTTGACCCTGTATTTCCAGAGAATATTGTCGTTACAAACTAATAACCGCACAAAATCTAAAATCCAGAAAGCACTTCAAAATGTAATAAAACATCAGTGTTTTGATGGAAAGAATTTACAAAAAAAGATAAATTGGAAAAATTGTAGACTATTGTGTGTCAAATGATTTATTAAACAAAAAATAAGGTATTGCAATTGTTAATTTCTTTGTGCCAAATGCAACATGGATTTAAGATAAAATACAGTATGATCAAATGGTAATTGTGATTTAGTTTGATCTTATTTGTGTATATAGTACCACAGGGGCCGGTAACATACGATATTGATAGACCGGGTCCCATATATATGTATAAGAAGGAGAAGGGAAACAACGGAAGTCCAAAAATTATATACCACAATATTTCAAAGTCAGTCGACGACAGCTTTTTATTGGAATAATTGTCTCAAACTCGCCCATAAGTTTGGCAAATAATTATATCCTTCACTTGGCTTTAAAACATATTTTTCTCCCTTCGAAACACTGATATTGTCCCGATGTAGTTTAAGTCGGCCAGTGTAGGGAAACGAAGTAAATCCCGAAATGAGAAAAAAAGTAAAAACTTTATTCGATTCCTCTCCGTATCCGATTCCCTCCTTCAGTGAGCTGGCTAATCAACATTACGACTGGATTATTTAGGTTTGTAACAATAACATTATTGACCAATCAGAACACTGTTCTCGTTTCATTCAAAATGTCGACGAATGTTGACATTCTACTTTCTGTGACACAAACGATACGCCAAGTCGCTGAAGACTGTTGAATTTGACGTTTTATGTGCGTGAATTAACATGGAACTTATTTGTGGAAATGTGGAAAGTTATATTTAAACAAGATTTTTTCGTGAAAAGGCAAAAAACATTGATTGAAGTGGAAAAATTGTGTTGATTTCATGGCCTACTTAAACTACATCGGGACAATTTCAGTGTTTCGATGGGAGAAAAATATTATTTTAAAGCCAAGTGAAGGTAAGAAAGTTTATATTTTATGAAAATATAATTATTTGGCTAACTTATGGCTGAGTTTGAGACAATTATTGCCATAAAAAGCTGTCGTCGTCTGACTTTGAAATATTGTGTTATATAATTTTTGGACTTCCGTTGTTTCCCTTCTCCTTCTTATACATATATATGGGACCCGGTCTATCAATATCGTATGTTACCGGCCCCTGTGTATAGTACTATGTATAAGTAATATGTGAACAAAAGGATATGATTGGCAGTTTCTTGTCAACATAGTTTTATTCATTTTTTTAGGTTATTTTATTTTGCATTTTTTCCATGTGATTGTTTCAATGACTCTTATATCTGTGGTATTGTTTTGCATTTTTAACAGTTTATTTTCGTGGCAATTTTTACTTTTATGTATGGAGGGATACCAGTGCACAATTAAGCTTAGTAAATAAGCATTACCTTTAATTAAATACTTGTAACAAGCTCAGATCATATTTAACAGAAAGAAATAAAGTTTTTGTAAGACATGAGTAGCAATCGTTTGTTCTTGATTGCATTCTAAGATCTCTAAATATTAAACGGTAGATTTTGCTTATCATTTAACAGATTTATCATTTTAATGTAGTAAAAAATTGTAACTGTACCTTTTCCCATTACTATAACTTCAAAACCAAGTATTTTCTCTTGAAATATCAGAAGAAACAGGTATTATGAAACTAAATAAATTGTTGAATCATTTTCTCAAGAGATCTTAGTTTAAAGCTGCCTCAAGTTTACCCTAAATATTTGTTTTCCAATCATCAAGAAAATTGGATATTGTTTTATGTGTATTTATTTGACAACCTGTCTCATGGTTTATTCAAACAGAAGTACCGCAAATAAGTGAGAACCCAGTCATCAGTAAAAACGAATAATCCAAGGATAATGACAACATAGGAAAGCAAACAAACAAAAAAAAGGACATGACATGTTTCTACTCTTTTTTTATTGTGTTTTTGTAACTTTATGTTATTTTTCAGGTTTTAAATTCATCCTTTTTAACAGCTCACATACCCTTGTAGCTCTTCATTTTGTTTTTGACCTTGAGAGCTGTTTCGCAACACATATTTTTTTAACATGAAAACAGTCCAGTCCCACTCTACTGATTTTTCTGATACTTTTCATTGATTTCCTAAGATACAAAAGAAGCGATTTTATTTTAAAAGTCCCATTATCAAAGAAAGTCCATTCTAAAAAAATAGATCATGGACAAATTATCAACACGGATAATTGTCGTTTCAAATTAACAACCGAATAATAGCTTAAACCTAAAACGAATTTCTAAATGCATTTTAAAACACGAATTTACAAAAAAAGCAAGATGTTTTGATCGCAATGATAATTTTCAAAAAAAGGATGCCAAGTATGTATGAAAGTCAGTATATGATTTAATACACGGAAAATTAGGTGTTAAAATAATTAATGAGTATTTGCCAAATATTCGAGGATAATTTTTGTCGATAAAGTACAATGTATAATACAAAATGTGAACAAAAGAATATAAATACATATCTCATGATTTCTTTTCGATGAGGTTTTCATTTAATGCCGAGCCATTCTCATCCCACTGATTCATTCATTATAGGAATCAAAGTCATTTTGGAGGAGTTTATCGATGTGTAAACGCGGCCGACTCACTCACAAACTAAATAAAGTCCGAAGTCCGAAGGACTTTATGTAAAGTTTGTGAGTGAAAAGCCGCGTTTACACATCCATAAACTCCTCCAAAATTACTTTTATTTCTTATAATTCCAATCATTTGAAATTAAAACAATGTGTTCACCGAATTTGACGTTGGCATGTACTGCACTATTTGCCTCGGAGCGTATTAATGGGCAAGAAGCGTTTATCGAGAAAATAACTTCGTTGTTTTTCGTGACGTTGACCAATGAAATTGGACGTTGCAATAGCAATTGGAATTATCAACTCTTGGTCTTCCAAAAGATTAAGCTGATTCTATATTTCTGTACCAATAATAAAATTGTATACTTTTTATGTATAATTTTTGACAGTAAGTTTAAGATTTATTGAATAAACAGAAATAGTAAAAATCAACAAAAACAAAACACACACACACAAGGAGAAAACAATAACAAAAAAAACCAAAAAAAAACCCCAAAAACAAAAACAAAACATACACACACAAAAAAAAAGAAAAAAAAAAGGCTCAGTGACTGAACCTGTATCGCTCCCCTGACAAGGTGGATGACCAAAAATTATGTTTTTTTACCAATGGGGTCGAATATTTTGCTATGTTCTCCCTTGGCACCAGCGTTTTTTGTCTGATCCAATTGAAATGAGTAATCTTAGCAAAGGACCTTTTATACATTATTCCAATATAGTTTAGTTGAATAGTTTCAGAAAAGATGATGAAAAGGATGATTTTCTCATAGGCTCCAAGGTAAAACTATGTTCCACGCTGACCACCATGTTTTTATTGGATCTAAATGACATGAGCAATTTTTGAAAGCACCTTCCGTACATCATTCCGGTGAAGTTTGGTTGATTTTGATTCAGTGGTTTCAGGAAAGAAGATGAAAATGTGATTTTCCAACAGGGGTCCAATGTTAAACTATTTTCCTTGCTATCAGCTATGTTTTTATCTGACCTGCAAGAAATGAGAAATCTTTGTTGTGTCGCCTGCAAACGTAGTGTGGGGCGACATATATGGATTAATTTAGTCGTCTTGTGTCGTCGTTGTTGTCCGTCCCACCTTTTCGTAACACTTTTCTCAGCAACTACAAGTTGCAGCCACTTGCAATTTTCCTTGTGACTTCATCGTGAGGTTCCATATTTCGCTTATCGAAATCAGGTCTGTCGGACATCTTCCTGTTTACCGACTTGGAATACTTTCCACATATACTGTCAATTTAAAAATTTTCGCAACACTTTTCTATGCAACTACAAATCACAGCCCTTTGAAATTTTGATAGTGACTTCATCATGAGGTTCCATATTATGCTTATCGAAATCAGGTCTGTCGGACGTCTACTTCCTGTTTACCGACTTGGAGTATTTTTCAACAAATACTGTCAATGGTACAATTTTTCTTAATACTTTTCTCAGCAACTAGTTATCACAGCCGCTTGACATTTTGTATGTGATTTTAGTATGGGACCCATATTGTGCTTATCAAATTCTGGTCTGTCGGATATCTACTTCCTGTTTACTTGTATTTTCAACAAATACTGTCAATGGTGAAAATTTTCGTAACACTTTTCTCAGCAACTACAAATCACAGCTGCCTTAAATGTTTTATGTGACTGAAGTATGGGGTTCTATATTGCGCTTATCGAATTCATTTCTGTCTGACATCATCTTCCTGTTCACCGACTTGGAATATTTTCAACAAATATGATCAATGGTACAAATTTTTGTCAAATTTCTCAGTTTATTCAATTGCTTAATCTTGAACTCCTTAAAAACTGCAAGTCATATTCCAACCAAGCTTGCAGGATATGTTGTTCACCTGAATTAATTGTGCACCTGATACTTAAAATTTCAATTTTACAAATTTTAGAGGTTCACTGAGCAAAAATAGCTCAAATGTTAATTTGGTTTGTTAATCTGCAAGACCTTCAAAATGACATTTTGTATGTGATTTTAGTATGGGGTCCCATATTGTGCTTATCAAATTCTGGTCTGTCGGATATCAAAATTACCGACTCATTCATATTCTAAACAAATTTACAGGATATCTTTTTCTTCTGATCCAGACATACATCTGATACTTAGAATTTTGATTTTACAGATTGTAGAGGTAAATTGAGCCAAAAATGGCTCTTTGAAGTGCAGGCAACACAAGTGTTCCATGTAACACCCATCAATTTTTTTAGGACACCATTCTTATAAAGTTAGGTTGAATTTGGTTTCAGAGGATAAGATGAAAATTTGATATTTATCCTAACGGTCCAATGTTAAACCTAAGTTCAACGCTGGCTGCAAAGGTTTTTGTCGGGAAAGGAACCAAATGAGCAATTTTTGTAAAGGGACCTTTGATTGAATTTACTTCAGTGGTTATAGAGGAGAAGATGAAAATGTGATTTTCTGCATAGGGTCCAATGTTAAACTATGTTCCGTGTTGGCGACCATGTTTTTTATCAGATCGGAACGATATGAGCAATCTTTGTTAAGGACCTTCAGTTCATCATTTCTGTAAAGTTTGGCTGAATTTGCTTCAGCGGTTTCAGAGGAGAAAATGAAAATGTGATTTTCCCAAAGGATCCAATGTTCAACTATGTTCTGTGCCGGCGGCCATGTTTTTATCCCACTAGAACAATATGAGCAGTCTTTGTTAAGGACCTTTAGTACATTGGAAATGAGTACTTCTTTTTGGACGATTTTTTTTTATTTTGGCTTTCTATATTATTTGATTCTAATGCTGCTTATGAGAGGTACTCCTTGAAACACGTGTACAGCATAACGAAATTTGCTGTTTTTAAGCAACGTCGGTATTTTTTTATATTTTGAACCATTGAGCCGATGCCACTGCTGGTGGATTAGAGGTCCCCGAGGGTATTCACAAGCCGAATAGTCAGACTTGTCTGACATGAAAATTTTACCTTTACCGTTTTATCAAAATTCTAACCATTTCAAAATACTGAGGCTTCATTCCGTGTATGGCACTCGGTAGATGTCCTCGGTATTAGATTTATAGAAATTTACTGCTTTATTAAAATTCTAACCACTTAAAAATACCGAGGGTTCATTCCGTGTATGGCACTCGGTAGATGTCCTTGGTACTGGATTTGGCTTCCTATTCCGATATTTTTGGAAATGAGTACTTCTTTTTGGACTGTTTTTGGATTATGGCTTTCCATATTATTTGATTTTTATGCTGCTGATGAGAGATTGCTCTTTGAATCACGTGTACAGCATAACGAAATTTACTGTTTTTAAGCAACTTTGATATTTTTTGTATTTTGAACCATTGGACAGATGCCTCTGCTGGTGGACCAGAGGTCCACGAGGGTATTTACAAGCCAAATAGTCGAAAGACTTGTCCGACATGAAAATTTTACCTTTCGTGTTATAGAAATTTACTGTTTTATCAAAATTCTAACCACTTAAAAATACTGAGGCTTCATTCCGTTTATGGCACTCGGTAGATGTCCTTGGTACTGGATTTGGCTTCCTATTCCGATATTTTTGGAAATTAGTACTTCTTTTTGGACTGTTTTTGGATTATGGCTTTCCATATTATTTGATTTTTATGCTGCTGATGAGAGATTGCTCTTTGAATCACGTGTACAGCATAACGAAATTTACTGTTTTTAAGCAACTTTGATATTTTTTGTATTTTGAACCATTGGACAGATGCCTCTGCTGGTGGACCAGAGGTCCACGAGGGTATTTACAAGCCAAATAGTCGAAAGACTTGTCCGACATGAAAATTTTACCTTTCGTGTTATAGAAATTTACTGTTTTATCAAAATTCTAACCACTTAAAAATACTGAGGCTTCATTCCGTTTATGGCACTCGGTAGATGTCCTTGGTACTGGATTTGGCTTCCTATTTCGATATTTTTGGAAATGAGTACTTCTTCTGGACTATTTTTGGATTATGGCTTCCATATTATTTGATTTTAATGCTGCTGATGAGAGGTTACTCCCAGCATAACGAAATTTACTGTTGGTATTACAGTCAAACCTGCCTTAACGACCCACTGTATTAAACGACTTCCTGTCTTATCCGACAATTTGAAGTCCTCCCAATGATATTTGCTATATATTTTAACTGTATTCAGCGACCACTCGAGTTATGCGACTAACGACCGTCATTTTGTTCCCAAAATAGCCCCTGTACACTGTTTTCAACGACTTTGTTGACAAACAATGAATTATCAACATGTTATGGCTTTCCATATTATTTGATTTTTATGCTGCTGATGAGAGGATGCTCTTTGAAACACGTGTACAGCATAACGAAATTTACTGTTTTTAAGCAACTTTGGTATTTTTTGTATTTTGAACCATTGGACCGATGCCACTGCTGGTGGACCAGAAGTCCCGGAGGGCATTCACAAGCTCAATAGTCAGACTTGTCTGACGTGAAAATTTTACCTTTCGTGTTATAGAAATTTACTGTTTTATCAAAATTCTAACTTAAAAATACTGAGGGTTCATTCCGTGTATGGCACTCGGTAGATGTCCTCGGTACTGGATTTGGCTTCCTATTTCGATATTTTTGGAAATGAGTACTTCTTTTTGGACCTTTTTTGGATTATGGCTTTCCATATCATTTGATTTTTATGCTGCTGATGAGAGGTTACTCCTTGAAACACGTGTACAGCATGACGAAATGTACTGTTTTTAAGCAAATTCAGATTTTTTTGTATTTCTTGGGAGAAGATAAAAATGTGATTTTCCCGTAGGGTTCAATGTTAAACTATGTTCCATGCTGACAGCCATATTTTTATGGGATCGGAACAAAATGAACAATCTTTGTTAAGGACCTTTCATACACCATTCTTGTATAGTTTTGTTGAATTCACTTCATTGGCTTCAGAGGAGAAGATGACAATATAATTTTCCCAAAGGATCCAATGTTAAACCTAAGTTCCGCGCTGGCGGCCGTATTTTTTATCGAATCAGAACGAAATGAGCAATCTTTGTGAAGGACCTTCCATACATCATTCCTGTAAAGTTTGGTTGAATTTGCTTCTGTGATTTCAAAGGAGAAGATAAAAATGTGAAAAGTTGACAGACGTCGGACGATAGACGACGGACGCCAAGTGATGGCAAAAGCTCACACTGACTCTTTGGGTCAGGTGATCTATAAAAAGAAAGGAAGAAAGAAAATAAAATAAAATTAAAAAAAAAACAGATAAAAAATATAAAACAAAGCTTTTAAAAAAATCAAATCAGATAAAAAAAATTAAAAGAGCGAGGCATCCCTGTTTATGTATATGTATTGACAATATGTCTCATGTATTATTAATAAATTTACAATAAACTGGCTGTCATTTACACCTGTCATTCAAAGTATAAATCTCGTGTCATGGAAAACTAATGTTTGAAAACCTTTACTACCTAGGTGTATTAGTCCCATTACAAAAATTCGACACAGTCATTTTTTTACATTCGATTTGAAGCCTTTGGATATTGGAATAGAGTATGTCCTGAATATAAAATTGATGTATTAGAGTTAGATGTTCTATGATATTCGAAAATTTTCTAACAGTGCTTTTCTTAATTTCAATTTAATCATTTCTTATCTTAATAGTTTCCGTATTTATAAGATTTTATGAAAAAATTCAAATTGTTACTCTTCCTTCAAAGCTGAGAACACGTAGGTAAAAACATTTTATCCTTACTACCGTTGCATATATATTCGGAGAACTTATTACTCTACGGCTTCGTGCAACAGTTCAGCCCTCGGGTCAAACAAAACAGCTGTTGTTTTCGGACACAGTCAATAACTGTATAATGTCTTATTTCTATTTCCGTGCATTGTAGCTGTCTCAAGTCCTTGTTTTGTCTTTGTTTTTCTCTGTTGCCGTTTTTGCCATGTCTTTGGATTTCGATTTTTGTGGTCTTCGCTTCCCCTGTTCCTTCGGTATTCTACTGTCGTTGTTTCGTTATTATTTTATTCACATAGAATTTAAATGAAATGCTAATTTAATCTGCATTTAAATAGATACACGTGGTCGTTTTCTCAAATTTGTTCAAATTTAAAGAAATTTCGAAATTGTGCTACACCGACTCCACCGTCACCAGAATGTTATATGTTAACTTTATATAATATAGATAAATAAATAAAGAGAGTAAATGCTTATATATTAGGTACAAATCCTGACGATACATAGGCAACACCAAAAAGATAAAACAGGTAGAACGATTTAACAGTATAAATCATACTGAAGGTATTATCAAGTGAGACTTGTGGGTAAGCAATACCTATATCTTACTGGAAACTACTCATTTGAGTAGTATTCCAGCTAAGCGTCAGGCAGTAGGCGGCACATCAAAAATTTAAGACTCTGTATTTTTAGGTGTAGTCATTTGGTCATAAAAACATATCCCAATAAATTTTTCATTCGAACATGTGTTAGATCACGAGATAATTTCTGACTTGTTATATAAAGAAAAAGATGGCGGGAAAATTTTCCCGTACTTTTCACTGTATGACATGTATGATGTAACTAAATTTTGGACACTGATAACTCAAAAAGGCAAAATAACACAGAACTTTTCTATATCAAATGACCTTTTTTTTGGTTAGTTTTGTTAAAATCAAGCATCAAAAGTCTGCGTTTTTTCTCAATTTTCCACCGCACCAATGCATTTTGCCTGTTTCCTCTGCGGACTAGTACTTTAACATTGATCAAATTAGTTGAAACTGAAATCACTTTCATCGGTTCATTTGCAGTTTCTGGAGAAATGCCACCGTAAAAATATAAAATATAAAGTCCCAATACAACTGATTTACAAAACTTCAAACTTTTGCATAACCGAAGTGAATAAAAGCAGAGTATTTCCGATAAAGAGAAAGTAGGATATAATCTGCTACGAATACGACACTTGTAGTAGTTATGATATATAGGATGTAGAATTGTTCGACAATTAGCAAAGAATTCCGCTCAAACCGGTGCTAGAGGTCGTCTTGACCTTACAATGAGGTATGAGCAAAGCTCATTGTTGAAGCCCTCATGGCGACTTCAAGATGAAGAACAACAATAAAAGCGTTGTTCCTTTGCCTTTTTTTTTACTTTTTGTCATGTGCATTCACTGCATATCCTTTCATTTCTCCCTTTCTCTGAAATCTGAACGATCGTTCTGTATACGACGTGAAATATGATATAAATATTTTCTGGTTTACGTTTTAATAAAGTTACACAAATGATTGGAATAAACTTGACTGAAGTTGTAGTGAAATACAATTTATATTTTAATAATGCTTACAACTGACCACCAATACAGGATATTTGAAACTCATCAAGAGGAATTTTGATCATTTGACAAGTCAGTATTGTTTCTGCGTGTTTAACTTTACCTTTATTCACATAACGGCATAGAATTTTCATTCAGACAAAATGCAATATTAATGGAAAAACCTATTGATAAAAAATAAGTACGTGTATCATACGTATGTGATGCATTGTATAACTAGTTGATAACAACAAATAAATATATATTACTTGTAATACATGACCCATTCCATGTCAGCACCATTATCATCCCGAGACTCCCATATCAGCCCGAGGCGCCCGCCGAATCTGATATGGGTCGAGGGACGATACCGTGCTTTTTTGAAAAAGGCCATGTCTTAAGGATGTAGTAAGGTGAGGTTTTTGAAATACATAAAAGTCATTCGGATTTCTCTGGTTTTATCCATTATTCCTATGTAAAATATTTTGCCCCATTACACCCAATTTTCTAGTCATCAAAGGCTTCAGTAGCTCATTTAATGTCAGAAAGCAAAATTNGTGATGCATTGTATAACTAGTTGATAACAACAAATAAATATATATTACTTGTAATACAAGACCCATTCCATGTCAGCACCCGGCACCTGAATAGGTTTTCAGGGGCTTTGGCTACAGAGCTGCCGGGCGCGTCCCCAGGTGGTGGATAGGGGAATGCCCTGTCTTTGCGGGGTAGTCAGGTCATAATACGGAAAGCCTGACCGCGAACCATTGTAGCCAAACTGTGTGGAGAAACGCCACGCTCCATGCAGTATAAAGACCCCTTCTATATTTCTCTAAAGAGAGCAGACGCACTGGGTGTCGGATAGAAGGCTAAATTTCCTGCCCCTACCCATTTCTCCCCTTTTCCAGTGGCAATCAAAAGTCGTTGCCCCGGTTGTCCCTTCCACCTTTATTTCTTTCTTCTTTTACTTACAATTTGTTTTGAATTGATTAACTTGTTCTCGTCCTGATATAGCTGAAATATTGCTCATTGGACGTTAAACTCTAACTAATCAATCAATCAACCATGTCAGCACCATTACCATCCCGAGACTCCCATATCAGCCCGAGGCGCCCGCCGAAATCTGATATGGGTACCGTGCTTTTTTGAAAAAGGCCATGTCTTACATTACACCCAATTTTCTAGTCATCAAAGGCTTCAGTAGCTCATTTAATGTCAGAAAGCAAAATTTCATTAGATTGTAGATTTGCCTTCCATGTGAAATAAATTAATAATATGTCCATGTTATACTAAGGTAAAAGTCCAAGAGAGCTTTTTCCCGGCATTTTCTAAATTGTAAAATATCACGAAAATAAGGTCCATAACCTATCAATTTTTTCAGCTAACTTAATTTCTTTACCAATGCTCTTTCCATTTATGGTTTCAATTTAAAATCGTAGATTTCTATAATTTCACCTTACTACATCCTTTATCTGTTTATTATATACTTCCAATTAGCAGTTATCATCATACCCGGGCTGAAACAGCCATATCACTGGGTAGATATAGCTCTTTCAAAACGAGACAGTCTGATATGGCCATATTAGACTGGGAATATTGATATGGACAGTTTAACTTCCGGATATATGGACTGTTTTTTTTTCGGCTATATTACATATGCAAAATAGAATATATCTTTGCTAAATGTAAAAACATGGATAACAGGAAACACCTACAATGGCTGAAAACTATAATTACATGCCACAATCTGCCATGGAACTACACATGAAGAACACGAATAAGACAAGACAAACGTAAACAACGATAGGAACTCGGGACAGCCGGACTTGGTATCGGCACTAGCAAAAGCCAGCGGTAGGATTAAACCGGTTTACGGGTATTATCTGTCCCGTTTCCCTATAGTATAATACACATACGAAGAAAACCCAAAACAGATATGTTATTAGTGTGCTTAACTGACCAGATTATCAACCTAATCATTTATATCTACAGCTGTTCAGGTTGTACTTTTACATTACATACTATTGAAAATATCTTACTAGATGAACTGAATAGTTACAACTGAGCAGTGTAGATTTAAAATATCAGATTGGTCATCCGAAAAGACAACTGGTTGACTAGTAGGAACATTTTTTAAACTGACAGAGTTATTGCATGATCAAGGTCACAGTATAGATCCATCGAAATATAAAAAAGATAAAAAAGGACTTTATTTTGAATAGTTTAAGAAAAGGGCAATAACTCTGAAATAGTTTCTTCAAAGTAATAACTAACAAAATACCGATGTTACTGTGAATTTTATTTCTGAATCAGCATATGCGCATTTCGACAACTTGTGTCTCTTCAGTGCAGATAAAATGATGTGTACGTCCGATTATTTTATTGTCAAATTTATGATATCTTTAACGGATTTGTTTTAGCTTTTTGTTAAAAATTTTATTTACCACTGCCCTTTTTAGCACAGAAAGCCATGATTCTAATCTGATCAAAATAATATGAAAATCGATTGTAGAGAACATATCATACATAATTCTTATTAACTTTCAAGTCATACTGCTTCGCAGATGCAGAGGATAAAACTTTGTTTTAAAAAAGTTTATGGATGGACATCGGACCCTAAATGATGACAAAAGTTCATATGCTCTTCGGTAATATCTGATATAATCTCTTGTTGACTTCAAATGATACAGGTGGTCTGCTAAATTATAATGATGACCCTTCTGAACGGCATCACTTAACATGTCTAATAGTTTCCGATACAAATCGATACGATCCTCGGTAGGATATGCCATTTTTCATCAGTTTTATACCATTATCCTTATCGAAAAGCAATTTAAGAACACATAAAAGGACATTTAATCTTCAACTCTATAAAATATGGAAACATGTTCATTTTATCCTATTACAGCTCTAAATGAGTGAAGTGCTTACATAATGATATTAAATGGATAAATCAGTTATATTTATATTTTAATGGTTTTACAACTTCTTCCATAGATGTATAAAGGAAAGCTCTATATATATATATATATATATATATATATATATATCTCCTTAAATAAAAATATAGAAGGGGTCTTTATTCCGCATGGAGAGTGGCGTTTCTCCACACAGTTCGGCTAAAAAGGCTCGCGGCTAGGCTTTACGTATTATGACCCGGCTACCCCGCATAGACATTGCATTCCCCTATCCACCAGCTGTAGTCTGAGCCCATGAAACCGATTCAGGTGCCGAGAGTTTCAGCTGAATTTTTTTTTCTAAATACAAGAGCCAAAGTTTACATGTTCTCATGCATAGTTCTGTAGAATGAATTCCACCTTGCAGATTGATAATCTGATCACTGTGGCATTGTCTGATCTTACTAGACATTTTGATTTCTTCGATTTGGAAGAGATAAAACTGCCTCCATTTCTATTGAATTTATGTGTAGAATTTTGTCTTTTTCTTACCAAACCCCGTTGGACTATTTGACTGTTGGAAATGTACACCTGAAATAGGAAAAAGAGGGGAAACGGGGAATGTGTCAAAGAGACAACGACCCAAAGGGGAGTAATAACCACCCAAAGCCACCATAAGATCTTCCATGAACTTACTTTTCACGCATCTCTTGTTATTGTTACTGATTTTCTCCGTTGTGTTATTGATCTCCCTTTGCATAGGTCTTCTTTGTTCATCTTCCAAAACAGGTGACCCTTGAGGTGAAATGCCAATCTTTTTTATCGGATTTAGACTGCTTGCATGGTTTCCAATGTTAAGATGTTGTTGTATTGGTCTCATAAAAAACCTTGTATTCTGGATTAGTTCTATGCATGAAGGCATAATACCTAAACGATGTAGACAATCTTTTGCTATTGCTAGAGATGACTCTTACGCCTCTGACAAGTGTATTTAAACGCTCTTCGGTTGGTCAATCAAAACCTAGGTAGGGTTGGAAAACTGCTCCTATGTATGTTATTTCTCGAGTTGGTTCTGTTTGTTTATCCCAAATGTAACATAAAACGAGATTGAATGCTTTTTCTAGATCTGCATACAGTTTTTTTGTCTTGATTTACTATTAGCCAATCGTCTGTATAGACGTCTATACGAATATTTTGGACCCTTTGATATGATAACTATGGTGAACACTCATTGGTAGAAGTTTGGTCACACCATAGCAATCGAATTTGGTAGCATTGCCCGTTCATGCAAAACTGGTGGTGAATTTTCTGAGCGGGAATATGAAAATATGCATCTTTCAGATCTAGTGAAGGAGCCCAATTTCCTATCTGTATGAGATTTATGGGCATCTCATACAGGAAGGGGATTAGCGAATCCATTTTGAAATGTTTCTTCTGAATATACATGTTGAGAGGTCTTAGATCGCCTGTCTTCTTTGGTACAAGAAACCTTTCTGGTTGAGAAAAAGGTTAATTTCCCTATACTTTTTTTGCTTTGGTACCAAGGTGTTAAGACACAATTGAAGCAACTACATGTACATCATCTACTTTAGGCAAATTCAAATGTTCATCAGAGTTTTTACTGACTGAGAAACTTGACTTGTTCTTGTCTGTATACGAAAGCATTAAAGAAGGCGACCAACTCTGACTCAAAATGTCAATTTGGCTTTAATAAAGAGAAATCCCACATTCTGAAGTGTTAGGTTTAGTTTTGGCATCTGTTCCAAAGATATCACCTAAACATTCTTTGGTTAAATTTTCTAGACATTTTCATTGTTGTCATTTGTATCTTAACACCAGATAAATCTATCCAATAATATTTATGAAATCTATAGGTCCCATGATCCTGTCTAAAAAAACAGGAACCTAAAGAGTCATTGTCATCATAATCTAGACCCAGCCCTCTACGCTCGTCATAATCTACATGTAACTACAGTTCATGAGTTAATTGAATTCGGTCACAATATAACACATATTATTATAATTTACTATAGAAACTACCGGTATTGTAAAAATAATACTGATGTTTCTACAGGTAATAGCGTGTAAGCCAAATAACTATTCGGGAAATTAAAGTGCGCGTAGGCAAAATAACTGTTCGGGAAAGTGCACGTAGGCAAAATAACTAATTTGAATAAGGCGCGCTTTAACATGTCGAACAAATAACTAGTTTTCTTCCTTGTCGTCAATGACGTCAGTGTAAACGTAAATAAACATGAATGTCAATCGGTTCGGCTGCAGCACTGACAGGGAAATTGCAGCGATTCCAGATGACAAAACGTCATAATTTCTAATCATTCGCATACAGCAGTATGCTCTATCTACAGATAAAAGCCCCGGAGTTTAATAGTTACAGAACTGAGGAACTGGCAAACCTCATTACGATTTTTTTTTGTGGATATCTAGCACAGGATTTTGCTCACGGTCTAGAAAAAACACATTTGTTTACTATCAACTGCAGATTTCTCTGAGATTTTTTAAATAGTTTATTAGAAAAAAGAAGGGAAACGGGGAATGTGTCAAAGAGACAACGACCCAAAGGGGAGTAATAACAACTCAAAGTCACCATACGATCTTCAATGAACGATGAGAAAACCCCACACCCGACGGCAGGTCGGCGTCGGCCCTTGAATAAAGAGTAATCAAGTTCAACGAAATAAACATCATCCTAGACTCCTATAGACATAAAGTAAACTAACTAGAAAAAAGACAAGACACACAAAGGCTTATTAAATTTCCTGACTTGGGACAGGCGCAAACCTGCTGCGGCGGGGTTAAACTAGTTTTATTGGGCCCAAACCTTCCTAATCTGTTTTCTTCCGGGACGGGAGCAAGTCCCTGTGATGAAAACCAATGCTAACACATGATCCAGTATTAAAATCATTCGTTTTGGTTTTTTAGACATTTTTTTCAAATGATAGATATTAATATAACCAAACACTCTTTTTCAGTTTTTAGTTCAGTATAATAATACAGTTATGGTCTTTAATTGACTTCAGATGATATCCAAAATTATTTAATCCTACGGACCTCGGAAGAATAACCTTTTCTTGATTAAATAATTATGGATATTATCCTCAATTAAAGGCAATAATTGTATATTGTTTTTCAGTTGGAGTTGTACAGTTTGAGGGGCCACATTTTTGTTTCAAATAATGCAAGCATTAGATCTGAACTTACGAGACGAAAACGCAAACTGCGAAAGCGAAAACGAGTAGACGAAAACGAGAAAGCATAAACACGAAGTGAAGTTCATTTCGCGGCGTTTTCACTTTCGCATTTTCATCTTTTCGATTTCACAGTGGAAAGCGAAAGGAGAAAAGACGAAAACGCGAAATGACCGCATCTGGTCTTCATAACATACCCTCTTAATAGATAGAATTTGGCGAAAAGCAACAATAATATTCATATTAACATATTTATCCCAGCACATTTCTGAAAAAAAATGCGGGGATACTGTTTTGGTCCCGTCAGTCCGTTTGATGAACCCTTTCAGCAGAACTCCTCTTACATTTTTTTAGATTAAGTGTTTTAATTTTGTTTTAAAATTGTTGCATATATGTTGCAGATGCACAATAAATTTTCGGACTTTTGATTTTGGTCTAGGTGCAAACAATAGGCCCAAGATGTCGATTTGACACATGTTAGCTTGTTAGTTGAACTCCTCCTATATTTTTGGAGTTATGGATTTAATTTTGTTATAAATTTTTAGCATATATGCTGCAAATGTGCAAAAAGCATTCGGAGTTTTAATCTTGGTCTTGATGCAAGCAAGAGGCCCAAGTATTAATGTTTAAATATGCGAGCTTGTCATTGGAAATCCTACATTTTTTGCATTTATGGATTTAATTTTGTTTCAGAATTTTAGCATATTTTCTTAAGATGTGCAAAAGCTTTCGGAATTTTAAATTTAAAGTTATTTTATTGTCAAACAATACAAAGACAATAGGATCAGACGCAAGTTGATATAACTTACAAGGTCTTTCAAGCTTTCAGAATTTTGATTCCGATTCCAACTTTAATAAATTTCCAGAACATGTCAAAGACTCATATTTTCAGCTATATTCAGGTCTTCCCGGATTTGATTACCGACTATGACATTTTCTGGGACTGACTCACTCACAGTGTGACGGGTGCTGTTAACAGAGCAAGACATGATTACCCTTCCGGGGCAACTGATGTCACTCTAAGTTTCACTGGAGTTCACACTGTGAGTGCCTTTGTTTTGAATGTTGTGATTTCTATTTATGTGCTTTGTGTCTGTCTAACGTCATTGTTTTCTGTATCTAACGTCATTGCTTTCTGTGTTCTCGTTTTGGCCATGTCTTTGGACTTCGATTTTTGTAAATTCCACTCCTTTGTTCCTTAGATATTCCACTGTCGTTGTTTTTGGAACTTTTTGCATATAATCTCGTAATTATTTGGAAGAGTTTGGAAAAAAATAAAGTTCTGAATACTTATATTCTGCAATGTGATTCCAATTATGGTAATATCCTGAAAGTCTCAAAGACAACTTATTTCTTGAAATTCTACCTAGCAACCATAATGTTAGTATTTGTTTCAATTAGGACAGACTTTTTCGTCAAAGTTGGATTTAAAAAAATATTGATTCCAATTTTGGTAATTTTCCCAAAAGTCTCAAAAACCACTTATTTATTTATTTATTTATTTTTTTTTTTGAATTCTACCTAGCAAACCATTATTTTAGAATTTATTTTGATTTGAACAAATATTTCATTTATTGGATTCCGAAAATTTTGATTCCAATTTTGGTTTACTCCCCGAAAGTCTCAAAGACTACTTTTTTTTAAAATTCTACCTAGCAACCATACTTTAATAATTTGTTTGAATTAGAAAAAATATTTTCACTTATTGGATTTCCAAAAATATTTTTTTTAACTTCCTGAAAGTCTCAAAGCCCACCAGTTTTTTTTTTTTTTGAATTCTTCCAAGCAACCACATATACCTGTATTCTTTCTAATTAAAGATAGTGATTATACATAATATGAATTCCAAATTATTGAGGAAAATTATACCCAGGGTCTATAACACAGGGAGTGCTGGGATGGCCATCATTTCTGGTGGCACCACTCCTAGTTTATATTTTGTAGAACAGATATAGACTACTGACAAAAGGGGTACTACGACAACGATTGCTAACAACTGTATGCCGAATTAAATTAACCTCAGGTTTAAAAGTCTTTGTCGTTTAATGTACATTGAAAATGAACCGCTATGTAATGTAATAGTGCAAATTAACTCAAAAGAGAATTACTTTTAGTTTCGAGGAAAACTGTATAAGAAATAATAGACTTATCTTAAATTCAATACGAGACTAAATTACATGGTAAATACGGATAAAAAATAATTAAAGTTAAACATTTTTGAAAGCCAAGAAGGTATATACCTTGAAAAAAGTACAAGAAAGAAAAATACTTTGGTGATAAAGGAAAAACAAATTGTAACTACAATGTATATAATAAATTTTATCATATACTTACTCAAAATATGTGTCTTTTTGCATGTGTCATAAAGAAGGAATTAAGCTAGTCATATCTTCAGGGGGTGTAATATGAAATCCGTATTACACGGGCGTGTAATATGAAATCCGTATTACATGGGGTAAACTATGGATTTTTCAAAATGGCGACTGACGATTTCCCAATTCATGGAATAAACAAAGATTCACATATTTCAGTATAATTGTCCGGACTCAAGTCATAAATCAATTTATTTAGTAACATTTTTGCGGATTTTTAGTGTACACCCGTCACAAGTTTCTTACTATTATGTAGTTGTTCCTGTTAATGAACCGCGTTGTTATGAAAATACTTTTGTCGTTTTGTGAAGAATGCCAGTGTTAGCAAAGATTAAGCAAGATTCCTGGTTCATATCACAACCCGAGGGCAGCCCAAATTTTCGGCTCGGGCCATATCAGTTTCCATGGTCCATATCACAACCCTTGGGCAGTCCAAATTTTGTGATAAATTTTGTGATATTGCCTTTTATGTCGCTTACTATTGTGTTTATTGCATTGAAGAAATATCAATTTATATTATACAACAAAAAGGCACTGACCTGATGCTTTATTCAACAAAAACAAGAATATTATTACAATAAACAAATGATAAATCCCGTAAAGCATGAAAAATGACATATATTAAAGTCACAGCTACCTTAATGTCAAAAGTGTCTTCCTTTTCAGCCAAAGTGTTTAAATATTTAACAAAAACAAAAAACAAAAACAACGTTAATCTTTTAAATTCAGGTCGCCACTTTAAACTTCTTTTCATTGAATTGACTTCAAATCGTTAGTTTTTAAACATTTGTAAACTTGATCAAAAACATTGACATTAAATCAAATGTTATAATTGTTGTTTGTTGTCATTTGTTTAGTAACATAAAAGTGAAACTGTGCATTATAAAAGTGAAGTCAACTCAAATCCCGCGGTCCGATTTCCAGCTGATTTTGACCGTCAATATCAGAAAATCGGACCGGCAATTTCCATACTCCAGAATTGTACATGTCAGCTGATCAGTATTAAACCAATGAAATGTCAGAATTTTTAACTGAATCATATATGCAATAAATTCCCATTCATTTTCTTTTTCATTTCAAAATGTGTTGAATGAGAAGCACCAAACAAGGGGAATCATTTGTTGAAATGTAAAACACACATTGAAAATATTGAAATGGCAAAAAGACTTTTTTTCTCCTAGCTATACTCATAAGTGAACATTTTATTGTATCATTTTAGTTAACTTTTAGGTTGTTTAAGATAGTAAATGATGTCCAAAATGAAACGAACATGCTCCCTTTGAAACAAATACAACACTGACTAAATGACACACATTTTACAGATGAATAACTTTGTTTTACATAATTTCATTTTCTATGAAATAAAGAAGAGTAAAATTGGTCAATTGTTTAAGTATATGATAAGTAGTTTATGATATGACATTTTTCATATCATACCCCATATCATCCCTCGACCCGTATTAGCCTTCTTGCCCTCGGGCTAATTGGATGTCTCGGGATGATATGGGATATGATATGAAAAATGCCATATAATAATCTCTATTTGTATTTTTTTATATCTGTCTCCTTGGGATAACCCTAATTTGTAAAAATTAGCAGCCGGTATGTTATTAAATCTGGAAAGAGGTTAAGTACAATTTATCTATCAGGCTGTACACGTATGCAACATTGTTAACGTACTACATTATATAGAAAGTGTTATTATTACACGAAGTTTACTTTATTTACATTGTATGTTGCTAAATACAAATTACACATCTCTTTTAAGCATTAAAACACCAATAAAAATTAAAAAAACAAAACAAGATGTGTTGGTGAAACATATGCCCCCAGATTTTTCAGTAAAATATATAAAAATACTCAATTTTACCCCTTTTTAACCCCCTATGACCTTGACCTTTGACCCCTATTTTGTGCATATTTATGTTCCTCTTCACAAGACCTATACGATGGAAATTTAGACCCAAGACTTGTATTTTTGGGAAATACCCCGACGTTCATGATAATTAATACACCGAATGGCGCACATATGACTCTGAGACAAACACCACGGTGGGATGGTATTTGCGAAAAAATACAACGGCTATTAACCAACCAGAAAGCAGCTTACTTACACAAGGTGTAATTACAAATGAAATGCTGCATACTTGCCCAGCCTGATAGATAAATTGTACTAACCTTTTTGCAGATTTTGTTTTACTTTATTTTTTTATTGTTTGTGTTCTTGTTTTATTATCATTTCTCTTTTTTTTCTTTTTACAAATAAGAATGTGTCAGATTAAACTTGAACAACAAACATCAATTGGGACACCTTAGCGAGTATTTTATTCCTCTGATGAACCAATTTTGCAAATAATACTTAATTCAATTAGTTTATTTGTTACATGAGTTCCATTGTGGTAGAATTTCGACAATTTTTCAAACATTTTGTAAATATTTCTTGTATAGCATCAAAAGAGCCAAACATACAACTGGTATATAAAAAGTCTTACGTTAAAACACTCTAAAATGAAAATTACATGTAATTTGTGATCACAATGTCCTTTAGATATTTTGTTAACGCTGTTGATGTAGATAGCTTACGGTAAAATGGCTAATATAGAATATTCCATGATATTTACCGGCGGCTGCTAAATTTTACAAACAACTTGGGCATATGTTAGGGTCATCCGAAGGAGCAGATACATGTACAAAAAATACAATTTTACTTTAATTTGCAACAGCTTTGAAGGCCTTTTTTTTTGGAAAAGGCACATGAAAAGCACACAATTTACGCCAAAAAAAGCAAAAGTCCTCTGTTATGTAGGGGTCAACATACACAGGTTTCAAAATTCCAAAATTATCAATACATACGGTAACTTTAGTAATGTTGCTATTATATAATTGTGTTTTTTTTGTGAAAACAGATAGAAATCAATCAGTTTGATTTGGTATTAATAATAGATGCATGAAGCCTGAAACTAACATTATAATTCCTAATGGAAACAAACTTATCATATGCGATATTTGTGTTAACATACTATCTGTCTAATTTGGAAAAGTATGTCTTTATGTTGGTTGGTGGAGCCACAATCAATACATCAGGTTTTATATGCCTTAACGAGTTCCGAATCATATAAAGACCTATCAGATATTTTATTATATTTAAATCTATTTGCGGTTTGACTGACATACTAATATAGATATCAATTATTCAAATCAGTCTCAAAAATTTTACTTGAAAACATGGCGCACAACGAAACAGCAGGCCTAAACATAAGTGATTATCTATTTCTAAACATAACAATGAACACTACCACACGTGCATTAAGACCGGTTCCAGAACCTCCGGCGTACCTGGTTACGACCGCTACAGTTTTCTATGTTATTATTTTTATTCTTGGAGTGTTTGGTAACATTGTTGTTATCGTTGTAATTCTGGCAAACAAAAATATGAAAAGTACAGTGAACATGTTTCTTATAAACTTATGTGTTGCAGATTTTCTCGTATTAGTGATATGTATGCCACCGACATTAGTGGAATTACATATGAAGGAAATCTGGTATTTTGGAAAATTTATGTGTGAGTATATTATTTACATTTATAATTGCATGAAGAATCAGCTTTTGATCATTAATTGCTTTCTGTATATGAAATTGGTTTAGGTTCTTGCTTGATGAGCAACTGTCTAATTTTATTTTTTCGATATCAAAGATGCAAACAGGGTCTCTACAGACAAGGATTTTACATATCCTTGCTACAGATAATCTTCCGAGCCAAATAAACACATTGCAAGTCTTGCATTTCAAAACGTCTAAATGTACAGTGGGACGCAGACATAACCTCTCATTAAGTTACATGTAACTTGAAGCAGTCATAAAAGCTCCTCTAAGTTAACTTAGAACAGGTATCAAGTCTGCTCTAGACCAGCTCTAAGTCTACTCTAGAATCCTGACCGCTCTGGCCGGTCATGGTGAGCTAGAATCCTGACCGTTCTGGTCAGAGCCATGACTGCTCTGACCTGTTCTACCCATGACCGTTTTACGTAAGTCTGTTATGGTCATGACCGTTCTACGTAAGTCTGCTCTGGCCATGACTGCTCTCAGCTGACCTAATCTAGCTATGACCGCTCTCATACCAGCTCTTGTCACAGTCCTGACAAATATTCATAACGTGTCCAAAATACGCGTATTTCATAAAGTCCAGGTTTGGCAATTATAAAAACAAAATTTAATTTAAATAATAAATAAATAGAATTATTCGGATAAAAAATTGCATTTTGCCGGTAATGCTTATATATATTTCGGCATCGGATTTCCAATTTTTAGATTCGAGTTGCACTGACGAGATGCAAATTCATCGAAATGGGGCCTTATCTGCAACAGTGAAATTCAAATGTAGTGTTGCGTGTCACTCAAATTGCAATGGTCAAATTCCTCAGTGGAAAGATGTTCTCGATAATATCATATCCTGAAACTCTAACTCGGTTGGTCTTTGATTTCAGACTCATATATATATATATATATATATTTATCATCCTTCCCCATGGCTATATCAGCCTGCAGAGCCTTTCAGCAAAAGCCGTATCTGGTTGACCCGGATATATCAGAGGTTGACCTGGATATATCAAGGGATTCTCCCAAAGTTCCAAAGGCAATAACTTTTTTTCAAGGTTTCAAACGAAATCAAATTTGTAACAATAAACATCTATTGCATTTGCTCTTTCCGATTAGGTATTCAGAACAGAATCATGATTACACAAAAAGATAAACTAGATGTCAGAAAAATTGTAGAAACTAGGTCGTTGATATATCCTGCAGAGCTTTGACGTTTTGACATTATGACGTCATAAAAGTTCCAAGCAACGATAGAATGTCGTAACAACCAAAGGTTGCGGCAAAATTCAAAATCGAGATTATTTAGAGAATTTCGGTCAAATTATTCACCCAGTTACAAAACCTTTGCCAATAAAATGATAAAAAAACTACAAAACGTGTTTTTAAGCTGAAAATTACTGAAAAGGCGAGAATGGCATGTATGTCGAATTTCCCAAGCAACTTTGGGAGAATTTGAAAATTCAGTTCAATAATTACAAACCTAAAATGCAAAATAAAGGATGATAAACAAGTTATCGGGCTTTTGACAGCCACTCGCCAGAATATGAAGCTTGGGGCTCGTTCGCTACGTTCACTCGCCCCTTTGCTTCATATTCTGGCCCACGGGTTGATATTTTACGATACATTGCTGTCAAGAGCCCGATAACACACACACACACACACATATATATATATATATATATTCGCGGATAATTATTTACACGTGATTATCCAGGTAAATTTTAAAAAGTAAGAGTTATTTCGCTTTTCGAGATATACCCGAAAACTGAATCTCAATAGTTTTCCGTAAATTTAATTTTATAAACTTAATAAATTAAAAAAAAAACAAACACACAAACGTAAATTTAAGTATAGGACAAATGTCAATCATTACCAGATTACGCTATTTACTGAAACAAATAATTATTGAAAACATCGTAAAATAAGAGTTATTTGTGTTTTTTAACGGTTTCGGGATCGAGAAACAGGAAATTCTGACACTTCCAATTTCATATCCAGTATAAATTCTAGGATCAAAACGGCCGTGCCCAGAGACGACATGGCAAAAACGATTATGGCAAGAACGGTCATGGCCAGAGCAGACTTAGAAAGAACGGTCATGGCCATAACAGACTTAGGTAGAACGGTCATGGCTAGAGCAGACTTAGATAGAACGGACATGGCTAGAACAGACATGATTCTAGGACCAGAGCAGACAGGATTCTAGGACTGTTTTAAGTCTGCTCCAAGTTAACTTCAAGTTAACTCTGAGCTGTTCTCGTGACTGCTCTCCAAGATAACTTGGACAAGAGGCTATTTCTGTTCCCCACTGTATACAGCATTTAAAAAAAATCGATGCTCGCAAATTTTTAACGGAAGTGGATAGCGTCCTTAACAATTTAGTTATTCACAGATCACCTCAGTTCTTATTGCAGGTCGTGGTTTTAATGTACATTACTAGGTCAAAACCTGGACTTGTACTAAATTATCACCTATGCCTCACTTTGTATTAGAGCATTTCTGTTGTACGCGGGTTAATATATACAGCATGAAATGTAACACCAAAATACGTAACAACCCTTTTACTATTAATTTGTTTCCTCGTACGAACCTTGCAGATCGGAGTAAGAGCTATTGTATTGGTTTTATCGAAATTAAAATCATGCAGTGATCTGCTATTCCCGTTTCAGTTCTATAAATCTGTGACAAGAAAAAAAAATACTTGTTGAAAACCTGTCGCCACAGTGCTGCTTTCAAAATTGATTATGCAATTATCAATCGCATTTAATTCATATTATTTAGTTACATGAATATATGTTTTGGTCAAATACTCTTCAAATCATTATGTCTCATACCAATATTTATGAAGGACATCAGTCGTCGCGAAAATGAATTAGTTTGATGCTACTTATTAATGGCAGAGACTTTTTAGCTCACCTGGCTATGCCAGGGTGAGCTTTTGCCATCACTTGGCGACCGGCGTCCGTCGTCCGTCCGTCCGGCGTAAACTTTTCATTCAAAGATCTCCTCTGAAACCATTGGGCCAATCGGAACCAAATTTGGTCACAATAGTCCTTGGGTGGTCCCCTTAAAAAAAGTATCCGGCAGGTTCGTACCTAATCCAAGATGGCCGCCAGCGGGGAACATAGTTTTAACATTGGACCCTATGGGTAAACACATTCAAAGATCTTCTTCTCAGAAACTACCAGTCCAATTATAACCAA
>MJUU01045863.1:55209-74355 GCA_002080025.1 Modiolus philippinarum
AAATTTGCATGAAAAGAACATGAAAGATTCATTGTTCTAGAGCTATATATCCATTTGTACAAAAAATGTATCCACTTAATTGGCTTCACATATTGACTAAAAATGACAGATGTTTCTTAGTTTCTTCCATTTTTCAGTCAATGTTTAAGTGGAAAAACCACGATCTTTCGTTTTAAACAATTTTCAATAAATGAAGAAATTTCCATGAAATGTCAAATTATACAGATTATCATGTCAATTGTCAGTTAAGACTTTAATTATATTGTTGCAATTGAAAATAATTCGTCAATAAAAATACTTTTAGAAATTCAAATACAATTACTGTCATGTAACTGATTCATTAATTGTTGTATTCAAGTAAGACACTCTATTTCCTACAAGCATATTTTGATATTTCATTTGTATTGTTTTTCCTTAATGTAAATGATATCACTTACCCCGGTACTTTGAATGGTTAATGTGACTTATTATTGATTGCAAAATGTAGGGAAAGGGTTGTAAATAATAATGTCAAAATTGTGCCAAATCCGATCTGCTAATGCTTTGAGCTCAAAAAATATGTTTTTAAGTTAAGGCATGATCAGTTAAATACTTTAGATAAACCCTTGATCCAAGTGTGATAGTTCTTATTACTGCTTGAAAGGAATCAGTCGTCCAGTTTGGGAATCAACCGACTCCAGGACATTTTATATAGAGATATTTTTTAAAGGTATCTGTGATTGTTCATATGTTTTTATTGTCTTTTGTTTGGCTTTCCGTCGGGCAACGGATGACAACGTTTGTAAGAACACTTTCCCAGTTAATTTTATGTTTGTTGACGACCCTGCATCGATGACATGAAAAAAGGTGGATGTGGCGTGGCTCGACATCTAACAATGAATTCCGCTCAAACCGGTGCTAGGGGCCGTCTTAAACTTACTGTGAGGTATGAGCAAAGCTCATTGTTGAAAGCCTCGTGCTGACTTCAAGATGAAGAACAACAACAAGAGCGTTGTTCAAATGCTTGTTTTTACCATGTATTTGTAGAGACTTTTTATAATATGCATTTACTCCATTTTCCTTCATTAATTATCTCGAATGAACCGTTCTAAAAGTTCGGAAGGGTAGGACCTTTTTCAACAGTTCTGTTATCATGGTATCAAATTTAAGTAATGGTGGAGTTCAATCGCCATCACCAAAATTCAAAAATAGATTCAAAAGAAAAAATAATAGCTGATCTTTTTTCTGTACTTTTTGGGAGGCCCTATATTATTGTGATTTCAAAATTAGCTGATAACACGTCTAAATGCGCATGTTATTGCTTTATTGATGAATATGAGTTTTACATCTAGTATTTGAGTTGTAAAAGGACAAGAATTTATCAATTAAAAATCAAAGAAGGAAATGAACCAATTATTGAGGATGTAACAGAAGGGACAACAATTTGTGAATGTCACTGAAATGGGAGAAAAACGTGTAAGTACAGGAAACTTGCCTTCTTCAGACTTTCAGTAATTTGATCTCATCTGGCTAATCCACATTGTTTCGTATAAACCTATATGTACACTGTTTATTTTTGTTGGTTAAGCATCACTGTTCCACATCATGTCTCTACGAAGGCTGCTTTTGCATTTCACAATAAATGTAGAATATGGCATTAGAGTTTAACTTTTGGGTAAACTTCACATTTCACATTGATTACCATATTTATTACCTTTTCGCTTTGTTCTTATGTAGATGTTTCAAACCCCAAATAAAGAAATGAATGAATTGCTTAAAACTCTGACCATGAAAACCTCTAAACAATTACAACAAAAATCTGTTGTTGCATATGATCTGTTCTTTGTGTTTTATGTTGGTAAATTGCAATATTTACTGTTTTTAGTAATCATTGCAATGATTCTTTGGTTCACATGAAATGCCCCAAGAGATAAGAAAAGAGAAGTCATACGATAAACAGAAAGCTTAAAACCAACCAAGCAGATCTGAACACAAGCGACAAAAGTAATTCCTAACCCGGTTATAACATTTACTAATAATATTCAATGACATTCGTACCTGTAAGGAAAAAGTAAAGTTTAATATATAATACATCACATTCATCCACGCAGTTTATGGAAGAAAGTTGCAGATCATAAATGCCAATCGTAATTTCCTTACCGTCGTAGATCATTATTTTTTTCCTTCAACAATGACATTATATAACACTAGTTATTCAAGTCTAATGTGTATAACGCTTTTAGGCAAAATTTGCATGCAAAACATATAAGTTCCATCGTCTAAAGCCATATATCTATTTGAAAAAATATTTCAACTTAATTTGCTTCAGACTGTGTAATCAGACAAGACCAGAAAGATGACAGACGTTCCCACGTAATATTTCAAGTTCTTATCTATACTGATGAAAGAATTTCCACAAAAACAATACATGCTCTAAGGTTAAGATGTATTTAATCATATAATAGTTAAGGATTACTTGGTGTAACCAAAACCTACATCTTAAACAAGAGATCAGGAAAATCTTAAACTACAAACAAAAACCAATAAAAAACATCTAAAACAAGGGAAGGCAAAGATCAGGAAAATCTTCCTGTAATCTAATTTTTTGTGAGGTCAAACAGCATATCGTGACAGCAAAATCGGGTTTCTGAAATGTTTATTTTGTTCCTTGGTGGATTTATTAGAGTTTTTACGGCCAGTATTTGAGCTATTCAAGAACGAAAAGGAGGTTGATCAATTAAAAATTGGTAAAGTGACAACTGGCACAACGAGTTTTGATTTGCTACTTTCATGGACCCTAAAAGAACCTTTTGTTTTGGGGAATACAGAAAGATTTTTGTCTCGCCCGCGACGAAAGTCGCGAAAGCGAGACAAAGCAATCCAAAATTCCGTCGTCGGCGTCCTCGGCGTCGTCGTCAACATTTATTTTAACCCTGTGGTTAAAGTTTTGTAACATCATTATCTTCATCAAATCTTTATGGAATCATTTGAAATTTGGACAGAAGCAAGAAAATGGTCAGAAAATTGCGTCTAGCTGAAAAATTTGGAAAATTTTATTTAGTTTTTCCGTAATTTTTCCGTATTTCGACTTGGTTTTTTTTGCGCAAGAAATTATTTTAACCCTGTGGTTAAAGATTTTTAGAAGTCAAGGGAAGTTATTTAATTTTATTGGAATTTCACAAAAAGCGGTCAAACGTAATTTGATGGTCAGAAAATTACCTCAGAACTGAAAAAAATGATTTTTTTTCTGGTTTTTCTGTATTTTTTTCCAAATTTGGACTTAGTTTTTTTTCTAAAAAATTTCTGTGTTGGTTGTTAAGAAGTAGAACAGAGTCTTTGAATCTTAATAGAATTACATTGAAATTGACAGTCCTGCATAAACTAAGCTGAGGTGTAACAGGCTGTTGGAATTTTGATTCCGGTTCCAACTTTGGTAAATTTCCTGAAAATGTCAAAGACCAATAATTTTTGAAATTTTTGCATTCAGTTCCAAATTTAAACAATGCTTTAATATTAAGCATAATTTTTAACACTAAAGAATTAAATAAAATGGTTCCAACTTTGGTAAATTTCCTGAAACTCTCAAAGACAAGCTATTTTTGGAAATTTTTCTCAGCAACAATGCTTTTTTAATAAATTTGAATCAAACAAACAATACGGAAATGAATTGCCAAAATTTTTGATTCCAGTTTTGGTTTACATACCTGGAACTCTCAAAGACATGTTAATTTTTTGAATTCTACCTAGCAACCATAATTTGTTTGGTTCCTTTCAGTTAAAATGATGATTTTCAAAAGTCAAATTGCAAAAATTTGGTAAATTTCCTGGAACTCTCAAAGACCTGTTATATTTTGGAATTCTACCTAGCAACCATATCTTTTTCAATTCCTGACATTTATAAGGATCATTTTCAAAATTCAAATTGCAAAAATCTTTGATTCTTATTTTGATAAATATTCTGCAACTCTCAAAGACACATTATTTTTTTGGAATCCTACCTAGAAACCAAAACTTTTTAAGTTTCTTTCAGTTATAATGATCATTTTCAAAAGTCAAATTGCTAAAATCTTTGATTCTTTTTTTGGTAAATTTCCTGAAACTCTCAAAGATCTGTTATTTTTTTTAATTCTACCTAGCAACCATATCTTTTTCAGTTCCTTACAATATGAATACTTATTTTCTATAGTGAAATTTCTAAAATCCTGGATTCCAATCGTGGAAAATTTTATAAAACTTTAAAAGACCATTTATTTTTTGAATTCTGCTTAGCAACCAAACATTTTTTGCAAAAATTTCATTGAAAACAGTCATTTAAAAAATTAGCTGATACCAATTTTAGTATGAAAGTCTCTAAGATCAGATATTTCTTGAAATTCTGCCTAGCAACCTCATCTAAATATAGGCCAAATTATAATGACAATGTAGTGAGCGGGCGAGACATTAGATTCCGCGGAACCTTTACGAATTTTTATACTGCATGATACGTGACGTCCCTGCACTACAATTGATATCATATGGCTACCCAACATCAACAAGGTATTCCGCTGTCTACCACCTAGGTATGTGCCTGGTAAGCTCTACAGCTGGATCCCTGAATCAAGTTGCAGACAAAGTGCCCATACCGTACACTGCATTTGATATTATAGAGGGTCAATATTTGAATATGAACACATAGGATCCTGATACTTCTCACATCGACGAAAACAGAACTCAAGCAGGAACAGATAAACTTGGTCTTTCATTGTATATACTTCAACTTTCTCAAATTACTTTTTCATGGAAGCTTTTTTTCTAAATACGCTCAAATTTGATAGTGGCATATACTGTGAGATACATGACATGTAACTTTGGTTCTCTCGGTTATAAATGAACAAAAAATCCCAGTGCCAACCTCCCTATCATTGCAATTGAATACTAAAACTACAGCTACTACATGCACCCTGGTTTATATATCAGATACTAAAATATGATAAAACCAATTATCATATACTTACTCAAGATATGTGTCTTATTGCATGTGTCATAAAGAACGAATTAAACCAGTCGTATCTCCAGGGGGTGTAATATGAAATCCGTATTTCACGGGCGTGTAATATGAAATCCGTATTACATGGGGTAAAATATGGATTTTACAAAATGGCGACTGACGATTTTCTAATTCATGGAATAAACAAAGATTTACATATTTCAGTATAATTTTACCGACTTTAAAAGTTATAAATCAATTTATTTATTTACTGCATGGTAACAAGCAACATTTTTGTGGATTTTTTGTGTATACCCGTCACAAGTTTCTTACCATTGTATAGTTGTTCCAGTTAATGACCCGCGTTGTTATGAAAATATTTTTGTCGTTTTGTGAAGACAAGTACCAGTGTTAGCAAAAATTAAGCAAGAAGTTCACCTTGAATCAACTTTCAGCTACTATTATTCCAGGAACCTTTACCAAATATAAGCGTTGACAATAAATGTAAGTGTTTATCACATACATAACTGTCGAAACCACAATCGCATTTGCATGATCTTTTGTAAAAATATTGAATAGAAATTTATTTGCAACTTTCAGTACAAATGTGCTTACATCTAATGGTAGGATATACATTCCAATTAAGTGTCTTTTCTGTTTGAAAAAAATCCTATCTGTTGAATGAGAAACACCAAACAAGAGGGAACTATCTGTTGAAATGTAAAATACACACGAAAAAAAGTAAGGTACCAAAAGCCTTTTTTTCCTGGCTATACTCATAAGTGAACATTTAACTGTTTCATTTAAGTAAATTGCGAGTTGTCTACATTTAATTTGTTTAACATAATAAATCCAAAATGTCGAAGTTAATGTTAATTTGGATGTGATGCCCAAAATGAAACCAACATGCATCCTTTGAAACAAATTCCGTTAAAAACGACACCGACTAAATAACACACATTTTACAGATGAATAATTCTGTTACAAATGATTTCATTTTATATGAAATTAAAGAGTTAGACTGGTCAATTGGTGAAGTATATGATAAATAGTTTATGATATGGCATATTTCATATCATATCCCATATCATCCCTTGACCCATATTAGCCCTCTGGCCTTCAGCCCTCGGGCTAATATGAATGTTTCGGGATAATATGAGATATGATATGAAAAATGCTATTTAATAATCTCTATATGTTTGATTATCCCTCGAAATTGATTGGTGTTACCTAAAATAGTGATAAAAATAACTCTTAGGAATAACACTAACTACGTTTAGGAAAAGAAAAGAAATGATACAATATCCGCGGAGCTAAGCTAAATTCTTTAGTTGTCGTTTTCTCCTTTTTTAATTTTTTGTGTAGATTTGTTTACGCAATTAACCAGAGGTTCCCACGAGCCTATATCGCTCACCTGGCTTTCAGTTGCCACAATCAAGCTCCCATTGTAAGTTATACAGTTGAAATTCAGTCTCGCAAACTTTGGAAGCTCGAACACCAACAATATCTTGAACTGTATTTTAAGTCTGGTCATGTTTTACTATATTTCTTTATTGGGCTTTTTTGACAAAATGTTCTTGCTAAGGACAACTTCCGACACCAGTTTTGAAGTTGAGACATCATCTTGTAAATGGCGGTCAACGAAACTTTTAACACGTATTTTTAAGTTACGACATCAATATCTCTTGGAAACCAAATTTCATTGACATCGGACTATGTTGAATTTTCCTGCCTTTTTGATGGCCATTTTGAAAATGGCGTTCAACAAACAATTTTCGAATCCGGTTTTGAAATAGCGACATCAATATCCACTTGGAAACCAAATTTCATTGAAATCGGACAATGTTGAATTTTTTCGCGGTCATTTTTTGAAATGGCGGTCAAAGATAATTTTTTTAATATCGGTTTGAATTTGCAACATCAATACCAATTTTGAAACCAAATTTCATTGAAAGCGGAAATGTTGAATTTCCCCACCTTTTATGGCGACCATTTTGAAAATGGCAGTCAACAAAAAATTTCAAATCCGGTTTTGAAGTCGCAACATCAGTATCTATTTGGAAACCAACTTTCATTGAAATCGGACAATGTTGAATTTTCCCGTCTTTTTGGTGACCATTTTGCAAATGGCGGTCAATGAACAATTTTCAAATCCAGTTTTGAAGTCGCAACATCAATATCTATTTGGAAACCAACTTTCATTGAAATCGGACAATGGAATACGCTTGTGAACTTTGGGGGTGTTGTCGGGTTGTATACGCTGAAAAATGCAGCTTTAAGCCGCTCAAATAGTCACTGGCTTGCCAATGTTTGCTAGTCGCGAATCACTTTATTTTGAAACGGATTGGGAATTACTTTCTGAAATAAGACGAAAAAGGAAAGTTCACTTGTTTAACTTAAACCATAACGACAGAGCTCCCTCATATCTATGTGATCTTTTACCTCCAATGGTAGGAGAAATTACAAATTACAATTGAAGAAAAAAGATGAATTATGCAGTCCCTGATTCTCGATAAAAAATAACAAGGAATTCATTTTTCCCCTAACTATCCGTGAATGGAATTCTTTAAACATAAATGTAAGGCACTCTCCTAGTATAAGTATCTTCAAAAATTGATTCATTAAATATCTGTACAAATCGCGAACCTATTTCAATTTTGGGAAAAGAAAAAGCTAATATTATTCACCCAAGGATTCGCCATATGTGTAGTCAATTAAGATCTGATATTTACAGGGTAAATTTAATATTTAACCCTTCTTGTTGCTCTGGAAATCCATTTGAAGATGCCATACACTATTTTTTGAATAACCTAAATTTAGTAACGCTCGCTGTGACCTTTTTTGAGCTTACGGTTATTTAATGTCTCTTTAGAACTTCTTTCAGCAGGTGATGAAACTTTGACATATAATGGAAATTGTACAATTTTTTTCCTACGTTCATAATACATACATAAGGGGACGACCATTTAATTCCTGGGGGGGGTCTATTTTGTAAATAGACACCTTGGCCCCAGATAAGTTGAAGATAAATAATTATGAAAAAGGGCAATTACTGCTACAAGGGTTTTCGGATTTTCTTCAAAATTTCAGGGTGGGTAGATCTTGATATGCTGAACCTTTTTGCAATTTACACTTGACCTCTAACTTTTACATTTTTTGTAAAAAAAAAAATGCAAAAATTTTGAAAATTTTACGGAAAATGGGCTGTAACTCCGAGACCGGTTTCAGATTTTCTTCAAAACTGCATGGTAGGTAAATCTCATCATGCCTATCATTCTAGTCTCCTGTCAGATTTTTTATATCTGTAACGGTTTTCAAGTAATTGGCCAAAAACTGCAATTTACCCCTATGTTCTATTTTTAGGGATGGCGGCCATGTTGTTTGACCAGTCGACTAATCGAAAAGAATTTTTAAACTGAATACTGTAAACGTGGTTAATTTTGCGGGGGGTTAATTTCGCATATCGTCATACCTGAACCTTTCGCGTGGTTATAATATTCGCGGATCTTCAAAATTTGATTGTAAAACGTTTGTTATTAAAACTATTCGCGTGGGGGTTGTATTCCCAAAAATTCTCAATCGCGAAAGAAGCGAAAATTTCCATGTTTATAGGACCCTGCTGATGCTTCAGGCCAAGTTTGGTTACAATTGGCTCTGCAGTTTCAGAGGAGATTTTTGAAATTGCTGACGGACGACGGACGCAGAGCGATGGCAAAAGCTCACATGGCCTTTTAAGCTAAGTGAGCTAAGAAAGGTTTTTAACTCATTAAAATTTGAAATTTTTATTTCAAAATTATCAATTTCCTTGAAATGGGCAGTATTATTCCAGCTTTTTCTGCTTACGGAGTGTATTTTTCATTGATTCGTTCCGCGAGAGCTAGCACAAATTATACAGACTTTTCATTAGACATATTTATCTCTGTGGCCGCCTTATTTATCAAGGCTTCAAAAAAATTCCGTCTCATGCGATCATTAAAAAGTTCTTCAATAGATATAAGTCTCTTGTGGAAAAAATTTGAAGTTTCGGTCCGAACTCTGTATTAAGATTCTTTTTCACTTGAGTTTGGCATGATCATTTCTTTTAACTGTCTACGACCTTTCAATAGCAATGGAAGGGAATATTTGGCGCACCATAAAACCGGTAAACCCATCATTACTTTTGAAATGCCTGTTCCAAGTCAGGACCATTGCGATGGACAATTTTTCGGTGGTGGCCACGTGATTTTTTTTGTCAACACTGTTCTGTATGTTTGTTATTACCCCCATTTCTCACTATTCAATCCATTCATTACGATCAGCTGACTCTCAGGGGAAGAGGGAGACATTGTTTCCGTTAAACAAAGCATATATGACGTAAAAATCTTACTCATCAATTAATCTATCAAAATTAGATTTTGAGAAATACTTTCAATTGCAGTACTAGTGAAACTTTTGAATTTATATAATCTGCTTGGTCGACTCAGTTTGGTATAAAAAGTGAAACTGTTAAGAATCACTTCTAATACATTGAACACTTTATTGCAATAATTAAGTTAAAGAGGATTCCATTGCTCGTATAATACTTTATCTACATGTTTCCGAAAAAGCAGGTTTTGTTGATGCATAAAACCAGTCATATTTGACAAAAGTATATCTGTTTACCGGGTTTGCTATGCATTTGAGTGAACTTTTTTATCGTCAAATATACGATTGACACACTAGGGTATTCAAATTATAAAATGTATTTTTATTGCTGAATTTTAAGGAATCAATATATAGATAGAAATTAAATCTTCTATACATGTACTTCTCGTATAACCCTCTTAAAGTAAGTGACAACCAGTCAGTCAAAGAACGAACAATCCATGGACAAATGCAACATCGGAAACACTAAGAAACAAGGACACCACTTGAGTACGGGACAAAAAAGAAAAACGAAGACAAACATACAGATGAACAACACGGACCCCAAAAAAATCAGGTGTACCGGTAGAGTAAGCATCTCCTGCTTCTTATAAGACACCCGCCGTTTTGAATATGTCAACTCCGGTAGTAAAGTCAAATCCGATAGAGTAAAACAAACTTTAGTTGTAGAAGGAAAGATCTTTTGTCATATGGGAAACAGATATCCCGCAAAGATCGACAAGATCGTGATGTCGGCTGTAAAACTTGTGAAGTGAAGACTTTTAAGTTTTTGGTAACGTACCCTTGTTTAAGTAGTCTATTTGTAAGCAACTTGGCTCTATCAAGGAAGTCGCTGTATCAACCACAAGCCCTTGAATAGCGAATGAGTTGTGAGATGTAAACTCCATTGCTGGTGCTTTTGGAATGTTGGAACAAAGAAAAGGAAAGATTACTATTGAAAAAGTGAAGTCATCGCGTTTGTCATACAACCTAATTTGAAATGTACCTCTGTTGTCAATTTCAAGATTAAGGTCAAGGAACGAGACCGATGTTTAAGTATCTGTAGTATCCTTAATTTCAAGCTCTTTTGGATAAATGAGATGAAGAAAATCACCAAAGCGAGGGTTGTTTAGTGATAAAATATCATCGATATAACGGAAGCTGTAATTAAAGGACTGGCCCAGTTTTTTGTCTTTATTTTAAAGAAGCCCTTCAATGAATTCTTCCTTATAAGAGTGGAGAAACAGATCGGCTAAAAGAGGTCCACAGTTTGTGCCTATTGGAATTCCAATGGTCTGTTGAAAAACAAATCCTCCAAACTGGACAAATATATTGTCAATCAGGAACTCTACCATTTTAATCACTTCTTCCTCCGTGTATTTTTTCTGTGATTCTGAGTCGTATTTCACAAAGTATGCTTGTTCTCTGCCTATGACAATGTTCTTACATCTTCGTTCGCCGTACTTACGGGAGAAACATCTATGAATTATGTCTTTCAGTCGAATTTTCAGTTGTTCATGAGGAATGGTAGTATAAAGTGTGGAGAACTCAAAAGTTTTGATGCTATTACAATGCGATAATGATGCTATTACAATGCGATAAGTTAAAACTGCACCAATGTGTTTCAATATATACAGTACGCCAAAAGTTAAGCATCACTAAATTTAAAAATTTTCACCAGGAAAACATGTAGAAAGCTATAGGTATAAAGTTTTGCATGATGATAAGCCTGCACATGAGGAAATAATAGTTCTTTTTAGCTTTTTGATAAATAATGGAAATCCGAATTTCCCAAACCAAAGGTAAAACCATTCCTGCAGTATGAGAATACCAGGTTCAATAATAACTGCAATATGGAACATTGTGAGCTCAAAGTTGCTACCAGATCATTTTTATGGGGTAAATATGAAACACCATTCCATTATAAAGGGATATTTTAAAACAGATAGGGAATGCGTCCATATTTAATAAAAGTAAGATAAAGTGTTTTTCCTAAGATTTGGAAAAACCGTTCTAGAAGTTTCCACGTTCCCTAAAAATGTTTCTAATTGACTAAATGTACAATTGTTTGTGTACTTCCAAATATTTGGATTTTATCTGCACTGACGAGACATAAGTTGTCGAAATGGCCATATGCAGAAACTAAATTTACATTAACTTCGGTATTTTGTTATTTAACCAAAAAAACTACAGATCGATATAGTAATGCCTCACAATAATTAACTCAGATTACTAAATGTAAAAACTATCGAAAATCTTGCTCGAAAGTTATCAAATTCATGCCCGTCTTAACAATGACCTTAACATTCACAGAACCCCAATATTTTATGGCAAAATTCAGCAATGAAATTGTTTCGTTTCGACATTTCGTGACATTAGTGGAGATGTATCGGATAATATGTCCTAAAATTGGATTAACCCCCCCATTTAAACATAAACACACGTGTTTAACCTTTGTATCAGCAATAACAACAAAGATCTTCAATCAGAATTTATGCATTGAACTGAAACTCATTTTTCTGGTCAAAGCTGCCACATTTTGTAATTAAATTGGGTTGTGCATATTTATATAACTTTTAAAATAAAGACAACAATATGAAACATGATTAGACTTTTATCCTTTTATTCACCATTTACATATCCTTTTATTCACCATTTACATATCCTTTTATTCACCATTTACGACTGGAGTTTGTCTCTCCTGCAGTGTGGAGTCCGTAAAACGATTCCCCGTGCGAGAGATGTATGCTCTCTATATTTTTCAGTTATGGTGTACTTGTGCGTGAGAGAATTTCTCATATGGATATACTATTGATACTTTCAAATTTTGGCAATTATTTTTGTAATTTTCGAAATGTAATCCAGACCACCTGTTTTAAGTGCCCACATCTCACTATTTTATAACGCAAAGTTTTCTTACATTCGACTTGATGATTGCCCTGTGTTTGTCTATATGTTGTAGTTGTCCACTAGCTTAAGACACTAGTGCTTTTGTCGGGCAACGGATGACAGTGATTGTAAGAGCACTTTACCAGTTTAATTGATGTTTGTTGACAATCCCGCACCCATGACCAAGAAAGACATGGATGTAGCGTTGCTCGACAATTAGCAAAGAATTCCGCTTAAACCGGTGCTAGGGGCCGTCTTGAACTTACTATGAGGTATGAGCAAAGCTTATTGTTGAAGGCCTCATGGTGACTTCAAGATGAAGAACAACAATAAAAGCGTTGTTCCTTTGCTTGTTTTTTACCATGTATTTGTAGAGATTTGTCTCATGTGCATTTACTCCATATCCTTTTATTCACCTTTTACATCTAAATATCAAAATTATCTCATTCGTAACGTTTTGAACCCAAACTTCTTACGCCAACACAGCTTCAAAAAAGACATACACGTGTAAAAAGTAATCTTAACTTTTAGCGGACTGCATTCGGTGAAAAGTATATTCCTTGTTATTTAAACAGAAAAAAGTATCTTTTTTCCTTTTTTTTCAAGCACTCAGATCTAACATACTACATACTTTTCAGCGATGTCTAATAAATCAGATATTTGTATAAAAATTTAGTATCCTTTGTATGGTTATTAGGTAAACAGTGTTTTTAACAAATTTTGGATGTTACAGGAACATCCTCCCCGTCGCAATCATTTTAAAGTTTAATTAAGTTTGTAGACCTGGAATAGGAGGAGATAATTCTGATTTTCACTTGTTTTGTTACTTACACAAACAAATAGAATCATTACATAGGTATGATCAAAATTTTAAAATTGTAATTTTTTTCTACACAGCAAACAAATATTCATTTTATCATGAAAACAAATACCTAACATCCAGTTATTTATAATGAGTGCACTTTACTCTACATTTTTGCAATACTGTCCAAAGATAATGAAAATATGTAAAAGTCAGATTTTTTCCAAGGGAGGTAAGTTATAGCACAGATTGAGCAATTTTATTGATTTTTACCCACTTTATTCTAAATTAAGAAAAAAATGGGATGGTAGAATTTTCTAAAATTTTAATATATCTTACATATACTAGTTTTCTTTCTATTCTCAGTTTTTGGTAAAAATTAATGACAGATTATTTTACAAATAGTGTTTAAGTGTGATCAAAATAGAGTAGAAATTTCAGCCTACACTGGTTAAATTTACTGTCTTTATTCATGCTTAATTTCCCACATGTCTAAATTGCAGAATTTTGCATTTGAAATCATTTTAAATCAAATGCAAATTTAATTAGAGCCAATTTTATACACCACAATCAAGTCCTGAACGGATCAAATAATATGAGGAAACAGGGTATCTTTGATGACCACTAGACATAAAACTGGACGGGAAAAATTGTCGAAAATTGCTTCAAGTCGACATGAACATGTGTAGTTTTAATAATGAAATAATTTAAAAATTATACGAATGGACAATTTTAGGCTTCTCCAGGTCTACCCCCTTAAACTTTGAGTTTGTCTCTCTTGCATTCAGGAATTCGTAAAAAGATTCATCGTGAGAGAAATGTATGCTCTCTTTGTTTCAGTAATGGTGTGCTTGTTCTTGAAACAATCTTTGTATGGATATACAAAAGTACTATCAAATCTTTGGCATTTTAGTTTTTGTAATTTCCGAATGTTATTCTGACCACCTGTTTATAGTGTCTTCATGTCATGATCTTAAAATGCTAAGATTTTTGTAATTAACTCAAGGTGTGTCCTGTGGTTGTTTTTATAAGTGTTTGTCGAGCAAAGGATACAGAGATTGTAAAACTTCTTGCCGCTGATTTTGATGTTTGTTGATACTCCCTCATCCATGAGTAAACAGAAAAGTGGATGTAGCCTTATTTGGCATCAAGCAATGAAGCAATGACCTCCGCATCAACCGGTAGGGCCAGTCTTCAGCTTACCTTGGACGTAGAAAAAGCATTCGATACAACATGGAAATATGGAATTTTAAAAGATCTTTTAAAATATTAATTATAATATTAATATTTTTTTTAAAATATCTAAATTTTGCAAAATTTGTTTAAAAACTAAGGAGTATCTCCCTCATGCATAGCTCTGTCCTTAGCTGAAGTTTGGCTTTTCTATTTAGATCCTTTTGGTCATTTGTTCTCTATCAGCTTTTACATGTTTTTTCTGTATATGGACTTCCAAATGTTTTGGTTTTATCTGCACTGATGTGATATAAATTGTCGAAATGCGCATAAGCAGAAAATAAATTAACAGTAACTTCGGTATTTTGTTATTTGATATGGGGTTGAGATGAAGCTTGCCTAATTTTATTGAGAATTTTCTGAAGAACTGGGAATTCAACGTCAGAGTCAATTCAACCTTTTCTGACTCATTTGAACAAGATATTGGTCTTCCGCAAGGAAGTAACCTGTCTGTTACATAATTCGGTATGAAAACTAATGGTTTTGCCCAGGTCTTGAAAGATGACATAAACGGATCTTTATATGTTTACGTTTTCCTGATTTGCTATTGCTATCGTGGTACAAATATGAACAATATAGAAGGCTAATTGCAACGATGTCTAACAGAATCGAAAAACGGGCAATTGAAAACGGTTTTAAATTTTCAAGCTCTTAAATAGTTGGGAACGCGGAATATGCACCCAGACCCAGAGCTTTAACAAATTAATACAATAACCCTATAACGTTGTAAAGAGACAAAGTTCCTTGGTTTGGTCTTTGACAGTAATTAACTTTCCCTTTTCCTCCATATCAAAAACATAAACGTCCCAAGGCATTAGATATTTTAAAAGTTGTGTCAAGTACCGACTGGGGTGCGGACAGTACTGTTTTGTTAAATTTAAATCGATCGTTGATTTGATCAAAGTTACATAATGGATGTTTTATATCATACATCAAATTATTTGATACCATTCATCACCGAAGTTTGCGTCTTTCTATGGGTACGATCAAAACTTCTCCTGTGGAGAGTCTATGTTGAAGCTAAGGAACCATCGTTGGAAGACAGACGTGTCAAACTTGGCTTACAATATGCAACAAAGCTTAAAGCGTGTCCTTCAAATCCTTCTCATAACTGTTTTCAAACCTCTTCACAAAGCTGACTATGAAAAATGCCCAATTGTTATTATACCTTATTGGCTTCTTATTGGAATCTGCTAAGGGACAGACAATTTTAACTTGAAAGGGAGGGGTATGTTTTTTCTCTAAAAAAAAAAATAATCTGGAGCCGATTTTATGTGAAAAAAATATTTTGGCAGCCAAAATGATGAAAAAAAATTCTGACGGTAGCTTTCTGTCCCAAAAAATAATGTTAATATTGAAAAAAAAAATATTTTGTTGATACACGTGAAAAAAAAATAAATAAATTGTTTCGCGCTTCGCGCGAAAAAAATTTTCTGTCCAGAAAAAAAAACCGTAACCCCCCCTTTTCAGGTTAAATGGTCGGTCCCTAATATAAATTTGGATGAAATAGCCTAAATAGGAACTCCCAAACAACCTCCATGGCTGAACCAAAAACAAACATTTAATTTCGAATTACGCAAATATGAAAAGTCTGATACCAATCTTCTGATTAAATCTGAACATCCTGTGTGCTCGCAAATTTACACAGATGGCTCAGAGTGGCTTCTACAGCCGTTTTTGGAAATCGTACAGCAACTCTCCGACTACCATCCTCTAGTTCCATATTTACTGCTAAAGCTAACGCTTTTTACTTAGCACTTAAATTTGTAAATATATCGCAAACAAATAAGTTCATGATGTGTTCTGGTTCATGCTTATTAGCAATTTAAATTCGGAAAAAACACCCGGTGATTTTGAAAATAGCTGAATTCTACAAGTCACTTGTAGCATTAGGCAAAGAAGTCATATATGTTTGTATCCCTAGTCATGTGGGGATCTATGGAAACACAAATGTTGACCAAGAAGCCAAAGATGCACTAGATGATGAGATGACAGATTCTCCAGTCCCATACACTGACATGAAGCCTTAAATCAATAAATACATTCCAAAGTTACGACAGACCAAATGAGTTCTGCAACGAAATAATAAACTGCATGGAATACAGTCATACATCGGTAAACAAGTTGGTTCCTACAGTAAAAAACGTAGGGAACAGGTGGTGTTGACCCGATATCGTATTGGACACACTCGAACAACAGGCACATGGTTGTATCCTATACAGTTAGGACCGACCTGAATGTATTCCATGCAATTGTCTTTATAAATCGAACATGTTTTAATTGAATATGTAGATGTTGCCGATATCAGGCATGATCTTTATTCTGCTGATTGTCAGAAAGACCTCTTAACAAACGTCGCTGGCGACAAAATCGTCCAATTCTTTAAAAGTATTCAATTCATATAGTAAGATTTGAATGGATTTATATTGAAGTTTCTACTATTGTTACACTTAAACTGGTATTTCTTCTTTTATGTGTTTAATCTTTTACACATGTGTTTTTACTTGTATAAAGCTACATGGTTTGATATTTTTAGTATTTAACATATTTGTTCAATATGCTTAACAGTTCTCGCCACGATATAACTGAAATTTTGCTGAAGTTGGCGTAAAACATCAATCAATTGAGGTATGAATCAACATTTATAGCTTATCGTTGAAGGTCTCATGGTGACTTCAAGATGAAGATCAATAATAAAAACGTTGTTGTATTACTTGGGTTTACCAATTTTTTGTGGAGACTTACATTCACTCAACATCCTGTCGAAACTTTTATTCAGCTTAGTTCGGGATGTAAGGAAACCAGCTATGATACTCTGTATTAAGATAGCTATTACCAAATCATTCTTAGAATATATTTCGTGCTTTCGGTAATGTTTTTTAATTTTCATTTAGAATCTACACAAGATTTATTGCAATGTTGTGCCTGCATGAAAACTGTATCAAATACTCTGTATTATAGGTTTTTGCTACATAACATGGTTGCATGTGATTTGTACAATTATTCAAGAGTGACCTTCGTTCAAAAATTAGGGATTTGAAATGTAATAGGAAAAAGACGATTTTTAAACGAATTGACATTAGCGGTCCTTCCCAAAAAGTGCGGAAAATAACGGTACATTCCACTATATAGAAGTAGGCTAGGCCCAAAAAAAAAAAAATCAAAATAAAAATAAAAAAATAAAAAATGAAAAAGAGGCAATTGTGAGTAATAAGAACCCCCAAAATCGTGATCCTTGGGTGAAAAAGAATTTAAAAATGTTCTAAATAAAATACAAGATCAATTATTTGTTGTTCCATACGACCTTATCTGTAGAGTTGTTGGTTGTTGTTTTTATCAAAGTATCTTGATTCCAAAAAAAATGACTAAGAGATCAACATAGCAGGTTCTGCTGTTCTTCATATCCCTAAAGCTTTCAATTTTTTTGACAGTCGGAAATAAAATAGTTTTAAATCTATGTCATCAGTACAGCTGAATTCTCAAGGTAACTTAAACTGAGTTATAGTTTAAAGGATACACATACAGTTTTCTAAGGAACACCTTTATGTCAACTGGACAACTTTTATGTTAAACCTGAATGGAATTTTGATTGAATATTTGTATTCATCTGATTGATCATACACTCAAAACTGTAATAACAGACTCATGTCCAGATAACAAAAGGATAAAAATCAACATTCGTGACTTCAACAGTCCAAATTCAATACTTCTTTTGTCTGGTGTTGATTTTAATTATATGTTTACTTAGTTAGTAAAATGACAATGGAAAATTCAAATGGAGATTGAGCAGTCGTTAAATCAAAATTTGATTTTTGTTTTATTTCTGACAACAAAGTACATAATAAATATTTACAGTATTTTTTATGCAAAATCAATGGTTTGATATGAAAAGATATAAAAATATAATCACAGACTATGTAAACATTTACAAAATACTCTGCATTTTTAAAGGAAAGGTGGAGCGCTGAATTATGATAAAAATAGATAAGAAAATCGGTCATAATAGAAAATTCTGAAATAAGGACATTGAGATTATTGGTACTTTACTACTTTCATACAATGCAAGTAATACCACAGGTCTGTGGTCACCTTTGATATGCAGAGTATTTTTAATGTGAGTATTTTTAATTGAAACGATGAAAAATAATGGAAAAACTCAAAGTTGTTTATTCCTTTTGGAGTTTACAACAGTAACTTCGGTATTGCGTTATTTGTTATCACTGAGTCGATGCCTCTGCTGGTGAACTAATAGCCCCCTAGAGTTTTCATCTGGTTAGTGGTCGGTTATGACCCGAAATCTGATTCTATTTTTAACCTTGCAATGCAATATTTAATATTTGTAAATGTTGTTGAGTATCCCCCTTACCCAAAGCTCTGTACTTCGCTGGTTTTGGCTTTAATTTATATCATATTGATATTTGTTCACTTTCAGTTTTTAAACGTCTTTGAGTTTGTGGTCTTCCAAACAACTAGATTTTATCTGCAATGAAGAGATAAAAGAATGCAAATATACAGAACCCAAATTCGCAGTAACTTTGATATTTAGTTATTCGTGTTGTCCGACTAAACTGCATGATTAAATAATACCATCAGGACTAGACAAAGCTGTCATGAAACTCGAACCAGAATAAACCAATATCAACAAATTTCCGTTGATTTTTATTTATTTATTTGAAATCAGAATAACGACATTGAAGGTACAATATAATAAACAAATATGGATTCAGAAAGTAGATGAACTAATACAAATCTAAAAAAAAGTTTGTTATTATTTCGACCATTTTATATTGTGCTATTATACATAAACTGGGAAAATCAATATGAAAAAGAAAGGAAATGGGGTAAATGTCAAGGAGACAACATCCCATATCCAGGTTAAAACGACTCAAAACAA
>MJUU01045865.1:7849-26245 GCA_002080025.1 Modiolus philippinarum
TCTCATCAGTGCAAGCTACTGAGAATGGTAGGTTGTGCTCAGCTACAAATAACAAAACACCGAAGTTACTGTGAATAATGTAAACAGAATTTCAGCATTTTGAGTCCGAAGTCGAGCACTACGCTTGTGTCCCTCTGTTTCTCTATGGCGAACAACGTCATTTCATCCTCCGTGCACTAAGGCAAAGGTTATGCCACACAACAGAAACACTGCGTGTATATATTTATCACTCTTGCTCAAAAAGACCATCTCTTTTATCCATTTATTTTGGAATTGTATCTACCCTTTTCGCGGAGGCGACGCCATTTTGTCGTTAATACACAGCTGATTCGTGTTCTCGCGTAATCTCGTTAGGCGGGGCCTTTGTTTACCTCGCAGGGTTGAATCGCAACTTAATTTTTACTACCTTATTTATGCATAAATTCATCAAATTTGTATGTGGAATCTCCAAAAGAGGTGATGAAAAAAGATCGCGTTAAACAGCAGACGAAAAAATTAAAAAATCTAAAACTAAAAGAACCTTTTAAAATGTAAATCTAAATCGGCGAATTTACAAATGTTAAAGTGAACTTACACAGTCGAGATCGAATCCCTATCCTCCCATATCTGGCGCATCAGTTGTTCGTTCGCATTTACAAGCACCAGTCTATTTGATTACTAATAAATTTAAAGATTTTTTTTACAAATGCTGAAAAGAAAAAAAAAAGATAATACGCATGCCTATTGCAAGAAACACTCTACAAAAAAATTGATTATAATCCGTCAATTACAACCAAAATAATGCTACCCACAGACGTCGGCCACGCCAATAACGCAAGTGCCATAATTTTTCCGGTCTAATACAAACGTTAAGTGTAATAAATACCAAAATACCGAAGTTACTGGTATAAAGGATAAAAAATCAAATGGAATCAACATAGGAAATTGCATAAAAATGGTTTTTTAATCGTTTTACAAATAACTTTTATTATATTGCATTAATTAAGGATAGAATGTCTAATGTATTGATTTAGAAAAGAAAGCTAATTGAACTAATGAAAAAGTTAAACAATGATTTAACATTTTCGGAGCAATTGATTCTGTATATGCAGGTTTCAGTTTCGGTCTCGGTTTTGAATTCGGTTTCGACGATGAATAGTAAAAGTGTCTATTTATACATCTATGAATTTTAGCATACTTAAGGGTTGTAAAGTCAAATTTTTAGTGTGCGGTTTAAACTCTGTCTATAGAAATGACCAAGAACAATTGAAATATTTTTAAAATTTTATTCATCATATCCTTTCGAAGGAGTTTTATATTTTGCGAAACACAAATTTCAGCATATTGAAGTTTGAAAAGTTAGATATTTAGTGTGCAGGTTGAACTCTTGTCTATAAAAATGACCAAAACAATTGAAATTTTTGGAAAATTTTATTCATAATATCCTTTCGAAGGAGTTTTATCCTTTGCGAAACACAATTTTAATCAATTTTAACATATTTAAGGCTTGAAAAGTAGATTTTCAGTGTGCGGTTTAAACTCTGTCTATAAAAATGAGCAAAACAATTAAAATTTTTTGAAAATTTTCTTCATAGTATCCTTTCAAAGGAGTTTTATATTTTGCAAAGCACAATTTTAATGAATTAAAGCATTCTTCTAGGTTGAAAAATCAGAATTTTGGTGTGCGGTTTAAACTCAATCTTTAAAAATGACCAAAACAATTTGAATTTTTTCAAAAAATTCATTCGTCATATCCTTTCGAAGGAGTTTTATATTTTGTGAAGCACAATTTTAATCAATTAAAGCATACTGAAGGGTTGAAAAGTCAGATTTTAGTGTGCGGTTGAAACTCAATCTTTAAAAATGACCTAAGCAATTTAGTTTTTTGAATATTTTATTCATCATATTCCTGTCGAAGATTTTTTTTAATTTCATGAATCACAATTTAATAAATTTTAGTATATTTAGTGTTTGAAAAGAAGGATTTCCCAGTCTTTCGTGTATGAATGCGTCAAATTATTTGTTTTGTTTACGTTTTTTTTGTCATTCCATTTTTATTTCACTCTTATTTGCATCCCTGTTATTGTCTAACAATTAACGTTTAACCAGTTGTATAAATTATTTTAATATTGTTTTTTTTTAATTTTCTTATCAAATCAGATACATTTAAACACATTTAAATGTCTCTGATCAAGTTGAATTTGTCTATTTTCGTCGATTGGTCAAAGTAGATGTGCTTCCAAATTTTAATGCATTCGAACAAACTGTATTATATACTGTTCATTTCCTACGTACAAGCAGAAACATCAAGTAAATATAACATACGGATTAAATATACGTAGGGTTTTATAATATTTTTTTTATATATTTTAATTCTAAATGAAACGAAATTATCATTTCGCAAAATGTATTAACTTGAAAGATGACGTAATGCTATCAATCAGTCATTTACGGATAGGACCGATCAGTCATCCGTCAGGCACGTAATTTACGTATTGTATCCGTCAAATACGTGAATTACTTTTCCTATCCGCCAGACTTTGACGGATTGTTGACTGATCGATGACTGATCGTTGACGGCTGACGGATCGCTTAATGATCGCTCTTTTAGTAACGGCTACTGCAGCAAGGACTGTATAACTTAATAGCAAGGGTATTTGAAACGAGTGAGTTGGCTAATTCAAGAGGTCAAGGAATGACAAAACAGAAGGCCGCAGATTACAGACCAGTTCTAGACAAGGACAAGTGTTCTGCTATTAAAGATATATTTTTTCACTTAAATATCCAGGTCATTCTGAAATCTGAAATAATGATGTACAGTGGAAGTCAATAATCGCTTGATTAAATTGTTGATCAACTTTTAACGTGTCGTTAAAACGATAGAAAATGTCGTTAAATTTAATCGACCTACTGTGGCTGTTTTAGATTTTAATCACTGATTAAATATAACAAAGATGGCTGTCAGTACAGTGTTTATGGTACCTTGAATGCCAAAAGATAGCATTTTCATGCATGCCAGAATTTATTTCGAATAGGAAAGTCTATTTCAGACGACAAAATTTAAGAAATAGATTACTGCAAGTGGACCCTGTGCGAATTTTAACAATGCAGACCTTTCCTTGTCAATATTTTACACTAAGCTTTACCAAGGTATTTAAGAGAGAAAAATATGATGTTTTCTATTATTCAATTCGCTAAGATAATTTAGCAAAATATTTTTCAGTTCTGATAAGTCTGACAAATGTTGTTTTTTTAGAATTGAAGAAGCTTAAGATGCTATATTGGTTTATAAGCCTTATAGATCTACTGCCAATGGGCAGATTTGGTCGATTTGCATTATCTTTTGTTGCATTTTACCTAAAAAGATATGCTAGTATTCTGAATATTGAACTATTTTTTGTTCCTCAAAACTTTTTTGGGACGTCCATGTAACGTCATGTCTTTTATGACGTCGTGTTTCATGACGTAATTGGCAATATTTGGATTCCTCACACAGCAGTCTACATTCAGGGTGCAAGCTTTGTCCAGTGAACTAGGCTTTCAAAGGAATAAGATTTTCCCGATTACAAGTCATTACAAAAATTTATATTACCAATGTAAGCAAATACTTATGGACCTACGTACATCGCCAACCTGATATTTTCCCTATATATTTCATGTAAAACGACAATCTTAAAAAAAAAAAACCATATTGCAAGGCCATTTCTTAACAGATTTTTATAAAATTCCCGCCAATATATAGAGAATTATGTATAATTTCTTTGTTTATTTTTGCATATTTTTTATACCAAGAATTCAAATACTCAACGAAATATGATTTTCTTGTGCAAGCTTCAAACACAAGTGAATGAACATAATGAAAGACCTGATCAACGAAGGTAATACACCTTGCCCTTGCACCTATGTCCCACACAACCTGATATATCCAAAAAGGGGTAGATATATATTCTCTTGAACCTTAAATGGCAGCAAAATCATTTTAAATGCTTTATTTTCACGTGTTTCCCAGTTAACATATTAGCGGTAACTGGCTCCCTGTTTTGTTTTTCAATCACGCTAAAGTGTTGATTTCAGTTTAGAAATTTGAACAAGAAGCATCTCAATTTAGTTTTGAAAAGATTTTATCAATTAAACTTTTATAATTTTAATCATGTTCTACTGAAAAGGGCATGTTTATTTAGAAAACTAACAACCACTCAGGTGGGATAACTATGCTTGTGAATGATGTCCTCAAAGCCGGTATCCAATTTATGGAGCATTTATCTACCTTTTGGAGCGAAAAGATATTTATTGCTTGGTTGAATGCCTGCTTTCTTCCTGACACCTTCTTTGCTGATATATAGGGAATAATACATGGCAAAATCCGTATCACATGCGGTATCATCCCGAGTTACCAATATCAGCCCGATGGCCTCTGGCCCGAGGGATGATATTGGTCGAGGGATGATACGGCATGTGATACGGATTTTGCCATGTATTATACAGTTTATCATATATTTAAACAGAGGACTTCTTAATCCCAAAAATACTGTCAAAAATTGAAATTAGCAAGAGAAAATTACATGAACTTTGTGGAGAAGAAAGGAAATGACTGGAGGTGGTTTGGATAAAATCTAAAATAAAAATAAAATAAAATGTGAAGCAAAAAGGTTTGCTTAATTTCTTTTAACTTTTTAACAAAAAATTTCATTGCAAACAAATTTTTGTTACCCTCCCGAAAAAATTTTTACCCCCCCAAAAAAAATTTTTTTGCCCCCCCTAATTTTTTAAGCTTTTTCTAACCCCTCAATTTTTTTAAATGAAAAATTCAAATTGAAAAAAATAGGGGTGTGATACGGGGTATGCGATACGGCTTTTTCCATGCGATACGGGGTATGTGATACGGGGTTGACGTCATAAATGGTGATACAGGATAGACATCACTCTCTGTATCATATATTCAAAATTTATGTAATACTAACTAAATATATGATAAATTCCTATATACTATTATATTCATGTGGTATGATAACTGGTACTGGTCGAGATCCCTGAAATAAATAACAGAGTTCAAGGATAACAATCCAAGTTCAATGCAAAAGATGTTAAATCACATAGCGGAAAAAAAGTATTTTTCATACTTTGAAATAATCAAAACTTTTTAAGGGTTATCTGGAACACAATATCAGCCTTGATCTTGTCTAATGATAATTGACAAAGACCTTGGATGAAGTATGAACCTGCCGGGGATTTCTTTTGAAAAGGACTTTACTACTATTGTGCGGAAGTTTGGTTTTATTTTATTTTACCCCGGGATATAGAAAAAGGACCTAGTATCTCCGGCTTGCGGGGTATGACCCCTCCTAAACGGGGCTGACCCCGAGGGAGCCCCGGGATATAGAAATAGAACCCATTCCGTGGTTGTGCGGGATGAATAAATACACAACCCATCTTTTGGATGGGATGTTAACTCCGGTCCACGTGTTGGAAGAAATGCCACGCTTCCTGTCATTAAGTTTTCTTCTGATTGGACTAGCTACAAAATGTAGTTCAGAGAAGATCAAAGAGGAAAAAAAGGTTTTCTGTGTGGTTCAATGCTAAACTATAATCTCCAGTGGTGACCATCTTAGATGGCTGCAGACCCTCCTATCATACACAGTTTCTTTAAAGGAAACGCACAAACATTTTTGACACTAATGACGTCCCCAAAAAGACCACGTAGTTTCAGGTGAGAAAATCATTAAGTTTACGCCAGTGACGGACAGCAAACGATGGCAACAACTCGCTTTAGTTACAACCAAGCAGAAGACCATTGTAACCAAGTAACGGCCCAATTGCCCAGTGCTTTCACTGGGAGTAAAAATGAAAGAAAAATTCACGACAAAAACATACTCCAATGGCTTGATAGTAATCTGTTCAAATATTTTGTCCTAGGCGGGGGGTGGGGGATGGGCTTTACATTTTTGCGGAAGCGATGTGTTATTTATAAACAAATCATTTTCACCTTATACAAAGTATATCTAATTTGTAATTTAGCCAGAAACTGAAAGATACCGGCCACATACTCGCAAAACTCATTTATTTTTCAACAGGGAAGTTCAAAATGCCGTCTTACTGATGTCATGACTGACCAAAAAAAATAACAAAAAACAAGTAAAAATAAAGAACTTCTCAATGCGATGTACCTTGTCTACCATGTTTGCATTAAAACTATTTATTATTTATATTTCTACTCTACGTTCTTATTTTACAAATGTTTCATTGATGGTCTCCCACATTCTTAGTTAAACTGCACTGAAGAGATGCAAGTTGTCGAAATTTTTATATGAAGAAACTAATTTACAGTAACTTTGGTGTTTCGTTATTGTTTCTAATTATGACTACAACATTGAATTAAAACGCATTAAGTACACAAAACATGTATTACAGGAAAAAACAAACAAACAAATAAACAGTTGGTAAAAAAATCAACACACAAACATCCTAACAGCAACATCAGAACAGTTCACAAAAACATTAATCCAAAAACATCCATGCAGCAACAGTTCACAAAAAAACATCCATGCAGCAACAGTTCACAAAATCATCCATGCAAAAACAGTTCACAAAAACATCCATGCAAAAACAGTTCACAAGCAACATCTTAACAGTTCACAAACACATCCTAACAGTTCACAAAAACATTCATGCAGCATCAGTTCACAAAAACATCCATGCAGAAACAGTTCACAAAGTTATCCATGCAGCAACAGTTCACAAAAACATCCATGCAGCAACAGTTCANGAATTTCCCGTCCCATGGCCCTTTCCATACCCCAAAGTGATTATTTATTAACAAACTTGTTCTCGTCTTGATATAGCTGAAATATTGCTGAGTAGACGTTAAACAATATTCAATCAATCAATCAATCAATTTACAAATGTTTTATTGATGGTCTTCCACATTCTTAGTTAAACTGCACTGAAGAGATGCAAGTTGTCGAAAATTTTATATGAAGAAACTAATTTACAGTAACTTTGGTGTTTCGTTATTGTTTCTAAATATGACTACAACATTGAATTAAAACGCATTAAGTACACAAAACATGTATTACAGGAAAAAAAAACAAACAAATAAACAGTTGGTAAAAAAATCAACACACAAACATCCGAACAGCAACATCAGAACAGTTCACAAAAACATTAATCCAAAAACATCCATGCAGCAACAGTTCACAAAAAAACATCCATGCAGCAACAGTTCACAAAAACATCCATGCAAAAACAGTTCACAAAAACATCCATGCAGCAACAGTTCACAAGCAACATCTTAACAGTTCACAAACACATCCTAACAGTTCACAAAAACATCCATGCAGCATCAGTTAAAAAAACATCCATGCAGAAACAGTTCACAAAAGCATCCATGCAGCAACAGTTCACAAAAACATCCATGCAGCAACAGTTCATAAAACATCCATGCAGCAAACAGTAACACTGACATCTTAACGGGTAAAATCAACATCGCCAGCGGATGACCCTATGGGAATAGAAATTCAAAGATCTTCTCCTCTGAAACTTCTCAGCCAATTGAAACCAAACTTGGCCACAATAGTCCTTAAATGGTTCCCTGCAAAAAAAAGTTGTTTTGCAGATCCGCGCTATATCCAGGATGGCCGCCAGTGGGGATTATAGTTTTAACATTGGACCCTATGGGAAAAGACATTAAAATATCTTCTCTAAAACTACTGGGCCAATTGAAACCAAACTTGGCCACAGTAGTCCTTAGATGGTCTCCTGCAAAAATTTTCCCGAAACTACTTGGCCAATTGGATCCAACCTTGCAAAAGAGTTGTTTTTCAGGTCTGCCCTTTATCCAAGATGTCTGCCAGTGGAGAACATAGTTTCAACATTGGACCCTATGGGAAAACACTTTAAAGATATTCTCCTCTTAGTCTGCTGAGTCAATTGGAACCAAACTTTGCCACAACAGTCTTTTTGTTGCCCCCTGCAAAAGAGTTGTTTTTCAGGTCTTTGCTTTATGCAAGATGGCTGCCAGCAGGAACATAGATTTAACATTAGACCCTATAGGAAAACATTAAAAGATCTTCTGTGAAATTACTTGGCCAATATTAAAAATATACTTGGTCACAATGGGCCATATTTGTTCCCATTAAAAAAAAATCGTCTGGCTTGTATGAATCGCATTCAAGATGGCCCCAGTGGGGGACATAGTTTAACCTTGAAACCTAACGGAAACCTACCAGACGGCATTTAAAGATCTTCTCTGAAAATATTTAGCCAATTAGAATCAAAATTAGACTCAATGGTCCTTACATGGCCCCTTCAAGAAAGGTGACAGTAGAACTGCACCCCAACCAAAATAGCTGCTAGTCTGGAACATAGTTTAACTTATGATAATATAATATCAATGTCTATTAACAAATTTGAAAACAATGCTCTTGAAACATTGGGACTAGTTTAACTGCATATGTCAGTCGTTGCCCAGGTGAGCGATACCGGCTCTTGAGAGCCTCTAGTTAATTACAAAGTTATTGTATACAGTGTATGAATATTGAATTTTGGATGATGAAATGTTTGATTGTAAGTTCATGCCACTCAACTAAAAAAAAAAGGGGGGAAATATTTTAGTGACACCAAGAGTATGGTTTCAAAGTAAATGACATCATATTTTCCCCCCTCCCTAATTTATCAAAATTCTTTCGCTCATTAACAGCTGTGAAAGCTTATTACTACTGATATACGCTTTTGTTTTTGTAGCATTTTACTTTGGCACTTTAAAAAAAACTGTTTGGAAAAAAACTTCAATTGAAACTTTCCCTTAATTTGAATTCGGTAGTAACTTCGGTATTCTGTTACTTACAGACAAACTGGCAACTATTTATGGCTTAAATTTGAAATGTAAAATTAAAGAAATGCACGACTTCATTAAAATTTACCAACACTTATATTAACTTCGTTGGAGGCTGTGATAAATCTTCTTTCCCATGAAATCACCCCAAATTATATAAATAGTGACATATTTCCCTTGATCGCCATAAATAATGCAAATATATATTGTGACTTTTTCCTGTGACTTTTTTCCTGTGACTTTTTTCCTACCATTGAATATTTAATCCAACTAAATATTTTCCTCATATAAAAGACAAAAAACAAACAAAGTGATGGCACACATGACAGACGCAAAGTTATGTTTCGATATTCCTTGGACGAGATCAAAGTAACTCCAATTGAATCCCGGTTACTATATTATTGCATATCCTCAAATCTAAATCTTCTGGTGATAAAATTGGTGCAAATTAATGACGTAGTGAGGTGAAAGCCATACCCGCTGAAAAATGTCAAAAGTCGATGAAGACACGTGGAATATTCTACAATCTCTGCCATACAAGGGAAGCAGTCCATATCTAAAAATAAACAATAGTGACACGGTAACTGGTAGGCAAATATATTTACAAATTTTAGATGTTGCAAGGTTCAAAATAGAATCGGCTTTCGGGTCAGCACCGAAGTACTGATTACTGGGCTGATGAATACCCTCGGGGACTTACAGTCCACCAGCAGTGGTATCGACCCAGCGGTAACAATAAACTAAATACCGAAGTAACTGTAAACGATGATTCAAAACGATAAATCGATCAGATTCAGCAGTCAAGTCGCAGGTTCACCCCCTATCTAGAATATTTAGTTACAATTTTTTGAATGTTTCTATGAAACCACTTCTTTGTATCTAAACCTTTACAAATAAAATTTCATACGATCGTCAGTTGCACAGCCTTTCAAATATTTGCCCTTGCTGTCACTTAAAAACACAGGTGTGAATGCCAGATTATCCTTCACATTTGTTGAGCCTTTTCCAACAAATTTTCGCAATCTATTTTCACTCATTGGACTCGAAATTTAAAATTAGCGTTGATTATATCCAGAGTTTTGACTATCATTGTACCTGGGAGGCTATCGTGCGACGCAAATCTTAACCCCAAAGGAAAGAATCAAACATTCAGTTATCTTTTATTACAGTCCATCTACATCAAAACTACAAATACAAAATATTGGAACCATAAGAATGTCTTCATATCTTAAATCATTTGTAAAAGACAAAGCATTTAGATTTACATTCAAACAAAAATATCAATGAATTATAGAAAATTATGTTGAGAATCTTAAAATCGTAAAAAACACACTCTCGATAATAACACCATAGGGTCTCACTTTAATCTATAGCTGTGCGCGGTCCCGGCTTATGAATAGGCCCGCAGCATCCTCTGAGCTTGGAGTATGAGACCTCTTACAGAGCCCCGGCACCAGGATCGGGGGCTCCGGCTACAGAGCTGCCGGGCGCGTCCCCAGTTGGTTGATAGGTGAATGCCCGTCTATGCGGGGTAGTCAGGTCATAATACGGAAAGCCTGACCGCGAACCATTGTAGCCAAACTGTTTGGGGAAATGCCACGCTCCATGCAGTATAAAGACCCCTTCTATATTTCTCTAAAGAGAGCAGACGCACTGGGTGTCGTATGGAAGGCTAAATTTCCTGCCCCTACCCATTTCTCCCATTTTCCAGTGGCAATCAAAAGTCGTTACCCCGGTTGTGTCTTCCACCTTTATTTCTTTCTTCATTTACTTAAAATTTTTTCCATTGATTAACTTTGTTGTCGTCCTGATATAGCTGAAATATTGCTCATTGGACGTTTAACTCGTCAATCAATCAATCACTGTAATCTAAAAATAGCGACAGAATTGTGTGCTGATAATATCAAAGCGCGAACTTGAAATATCAAAAATATTACATAAAAATCGACAAAATTAACACCATCAAAGAACAAACTATATCTACTTGTCTTAATAACTTTATCTGGGAAACCCTAAATTTAAACCTTTACTATATATAATGATATAAGATCAACATACCTCTTTCGGATTACAAAATTCGAAAAATTGATCAGAGTAAATTAACAGCCGGTGAGCAAAGTCAATAATTAATTCCTAAAACTTTTCATGTGACTTTTAGCGACAAAAACAAAGCATTTCTGTCATCACGACCATGTGTGGAAATCGAAAAATACGACATTTTTTACGACAATAACTATAAAAAAAACGACACGGGTAGATTCATATGTCATTGATAGAACTACATATGTGATTTGAATGTACTGAATCAAAACACATCGTCCAAAATTTGATTCAGACAATCGTGACCCCACAGCGTGGCTGTAAACTAGCCGAACGAAATGCGGCAATAATTTATTTATTACATCGAAATTGGGAATTCCTTGAATGTGACAATTCCCATGAAATACCTTATTTGCTCTAAAATTATTTGAAAAGAAAGTGCTAGAACTAGGTTTTGTCAATTGGATTCTTAGGGTGGTTTCTTGCAAAGGGAGATAAGCTTTCTTCCCACGACATGCGCTACAGTTAAAAATACCTTCAAGCAGCACAATGCAACTTATAATCGCAGAAAGTACTGAATTTATAGAAGCTGATAATCAAATTAAAGTCATTCTAATCGGATATCGAGACTACACAATCACAATCAGAAAACAAGCAGGCAATGATATTTGGTCCAAGTAAAAAAAGGGGGGGGGCTAAGGGTTTGTTGATCACTGGTACTTGAGTTTAATGCTGACTGTTATGATGATACAGAACTGTGATAATACATGTGCATAGATGTTCCTTTCTAATTATAATTTATGCCTTAACTTAAGCAGTATAATTTGGAGGTTTATCATAAGTGTCAAGATGGGGAAAACACATCATCATAGGGCAAGGCTTGTTAACACGTCCAACGGTTTTATTGGTGGATCTCTGTATATCGATTCTTAATGTACAAAGAATCCAAGCAACCCCTACCCTAACCCTATTACCGTTTCATTCTGAACATGAAATGCTACATTATGAATCCTGAGCAGAATTCGTGTTTACATGCAAGGATTAAATGACTTTAATATTTCTAACAGGCACATGCAAGGATTAAATGACTTTAATATTTCTAACAGGCACACGTGAACAAAATGTAAACTTTGACTTTTAAAAAACGTTGCTTGAAATATATTTATGCAGTTTTGTGTCCCAAATTGTTCATATGTATATAAATTCATACTTTTACATTGTTTTGATCAAATGCTCTAAAGTAGCCATACCTGCATATTTACACTTAAAAATACTAATATAAATTATCATAAGCAAGTTTTGAAGGGATTGTGGCATATACAGTTCCGTATGGGATGTGGAACGAAGACATTTCTGAATGGATTAAGGGGTTGGTATGACGATGGAGATTAGAAACCATAAAATACTTCTGGAATGACAAGAGAAATTTAAATCAGTGGTGAATTTCGCATTTTTTCTTACTTTACGCACCATATATATAAAAAACGAAATGCAATTAAAATTATGGTTCGCCTTTACCTTAAGATTTGTGGATCTTGTTGATCTTCAGCTGCAGTCTTGTATAAGAACTGACAACTTCTTAAAAATCTCCTTAGTTCTTCAATACACATGCATTTATATAAACGTTCATTTAGTTCCACAATGAAAGCAGGTGAAAACAATAACGTCGTAAATCACAATGATCAATTCATTTTTCAGTTTAATTGCCATGTTTTTAGACTTTACTTTAGTAGTACTCCTTTGACTTGGAGAAAAACGTAAATTGCAATTGTAAAATACTAACCAATGTAATAATATATATATGTATATATATATGAAAAAGAAAGGAAATGGGGTATATGTCAAGGAGACAACATCCCATATCCAGGTTAAAACGACAAAAAACAAAACATCTAGGGGTCACTATATGGTCTTCAATATATATATATATATATATATATATATATATATATATATATATTCAGTATGAACAAGTATAAATGCTGTTTATATTTCAACTCTATCCGAGTCTTTCTCAAAACAGCAAAATATATAATTAAACAATAAGCTATTTACAAAAACTACACTACAAAACTTAATTAAATAGGTAAACTACATTTCGGAGACTGAAGGCGTGACCTAATTATAGTGATGTGAAAAAATATTTGCTGGTGTTTGTTCATAACATTTACTGCAATATTTTCTTAATTTTTAACGCTGGTATTATATGCATTTATTGATCTATAACCCTGATGTTAAGACTGGGTTTTAAAGCTATATAATCAAAATTCACAGTAACTTCGGTATTTACTTATTTTTTAAACGATCAATCCAATAGCTTTCTTTGGATCCTCTCTGGTTTAAATTCCACGATCTATTTTGATCAATTGCGATGACTTGCATATGTTGTGATTTGGAGTATTAAAATGGATTGCAGTGGCCTGGTTCTGATCTTTATTTTCGATGTGGTTACGATGCAAATTTATGCGAAGATTGAGCGCATTTCTTGTCACACCAACATATTGTTCTTTACAGACAGAACATGTAACCAGATAGATGACATTGGGCGATTTACATGATAATTGTCCAAAGATTTTGAAAATAGAAGCCGTTAGAAAATTAACAAGAAATATAACAGGATATAGATGTAGCTTTAAAATTCCACCCATAGAAGATATGATAAAAGCTTTGGAAATTATCATGAAAAACAATGAATTTACATTTAACGGCCAAACATACAGACTTACGCATGTACGAAATATTAGAAGAAATATTATCACAATACTCATATAGAGACAAAATAGCTTTCTATGGTAGATACAGAGATGATGGTTTTATCATATTTAATGGTAACGAAACTAAACTGGAAAATCTTTTTGAAATTGCAAATAATGCACACAGATATCTTAAATTCACATATGAAATATCTTCTGATAAAATAGTATTTTTGGACACTGAAATTTATAAAGGAAATCGTTTCCAAAATTCTGGAATCTTAGATCTTAAAACATTTAGAAAACCAACTGAAACCTTTCAATACTTAGAGAGAAATAGCTGCCATCCTAAAAGCGTATTTAAGGGTTTCATTAAAGGGGAAATCATACGCCACATTAGAAATACTAAATGATATCGATGAACGTAGAAAAATTATAAACTCATTTCGAGAAAAATTACTGCAAAGAAACTATTCACAAACTGAAATTGATGAAGTTATCATATCTACCACCATATCTACCACACACTTAGAAAGGAATGATTTATTAGCTGAGAAAAAGAAAACAGAAAATGGCAAGATCGTATTTATCAGCAAATACAACCCAGCAATAAAAAAAATTAAAACGATCAATTACAAAGCATTGGAATTTGATAGAAAATGACCCTGAACTTGTCAGTATATTTAAAACAAAACCAGTTATAGCTTACGAACGACACAAAAATCTGCAAGAAAGATTAACAAGACTTAACAAATCATAGCAAGAAAATATTGGTAGAAAATTTCTCAGAACTCTGAAAAAAAAACATTAATAAAAACCATAATTAAAAATCTTAGATAATCTTATCCGGTGTACGGTTCAAAATCTATCCAAATCCATTAAACGTGGTGACCGCTGATGATCCCTACCACAAATTAAAAAATATAAGGGGTTGAAACATCGGAATAATAAAACTTAAAACAATAATAAACTGCAAATTAAAACAGAATTCATCCTATTTAGCAATAGTTTTTAAAATCAAACAGATCTTTAATTTGATTTCATTTGATAAACATGTTTCCCGAGTGGGTTTGGATGACCTCAATCAAACATTTCGTTAGTGTTATGATGACGATTAGGTGATAAATTACTAAATGTAAGTATATTAATTAAATTATTTATATTCAAAGAAAATAATTATTATTTCTTTCACCGCTTTGTCACTCGGAAATGCCAAAATAATCAGGACTGTGATTGTCGCTACGAAGGTAAATTGAATCTGTTGTTATCAAAGAGAGAAAACCGAAATTGTCATTTCAGTTAACACACAGTTATCTCCCATCGCAATAATATGACGAAACTATACAAATCGTGTCACAAAAAAAAACGACGCCTGTTTCGGATAACTATAAACGTACTGCACCCGAAAATAACACTTTGAACCGAAAAATTACTTTTAATACTAATCAATTTGATAAAACCCTGTTTTTTTATGATTTAAAAAATTATTAATTTGTTAGCATTATGATTTTACATAATCTACAAGATTATAGAATTAGCTAGTCTTGTCTTTGAATTACGAGTTTCTATCAGGTTATTAATACAACTAAGGCTATGACAATGCATAATATTAGGAAAAATCATATTTGCTTCGACTGTTGTACACAAATGCATCTTATGTGATAAGAATATAGGAAACGGTAAGAGCTACACTAAATATGTTGGCTATCACCAAATACTTATAATAAGAGGAATCCAAAGCAAAAAATCAATCAAATATGATGAAAAATACAAATTACACATATTTAAAAAAAAAACAAAAAACAAAAAAACAAATAAGCAAAAAAAATGCAATTTTGGCCCCCCTCCGACCGTTTATAGCTCAGAAACAGTAAGAACTGCACTAAATCTGTGACGTGTACATAAATATTTCAATAGTGTTGATTTAAATATTGTCTGCATCTTTTTACATTTCCAGACTAGGGCAAACTTGTTGCCATGTCCCAGCCTTTTTATTAGAGTTGAAGCAGCTAAAAGTCAAGGGTGTGTCTGCATGTAGATCAAGGTAATGTACTTGGAATGTGCCATCAAACGCAAAGAAATTAAAAAAGTCAATCTTAAATGACCAAGGTATTAAAAAGTCAAACTGTTCAAATAGAGGTAATAAAACCATCATAAACAAGCATTTGCATTACAAGCAGTACTCTCTATAAAAAGAATTTCTGCAAGTAAACATAAAGCCAGTTAACAAGTACCATTTGCAGTGACAAAACAGTACCAGTCCCTATTCATAAAAAACAAGATGTGTTTCGTTTAACACCTATGCCCCTCGAGTACAGGTTAAGAAGAAAACATTTCACACTCTGAACAATAACTAATGTTTAGGAGGGGTCACACCCCGCAAGCCGGAGATACTAGGTCCTATTTCTATATCCCGGGGTTCCCTCGGGGTCCTCTGTTAGGAAGACTCATACTCCAAGCTCAGAGGATGCTGCGGGCCTATTCATAAGCCGGGACCGCGCACGGCGGCACAACAACTGATGCTTGTAATTAAATGCAAAAACAGAAGCCGTCATTATCCATTATTAAGAAAACAATTTTCGGACCCCCTGCCATTTGGAACAGTTATTAATAAGTCTCCCAAGACTTATTGTTTTTGCTCCATTAGTCTTATTCTTCCGCCCTTAAAATGTGTTTCTCCGCCAGATTTCTCGGAGACTAATAGCTGGAACTTAATGAAAAGAGACGTTTACATTTTTGTATGAACAGTGAAATCAAGACTACTTGTTTGTGAAACTAAGAAACGATATAAACCTCTTCATGAAAAACAAGATGCAAATGAGAACCTTTATATTATGAGAAACCAAAGTCAGATTTATCTCCTCACTATTCCAGTTGGCGTATAACTCAATCAGGTCCTTATCAGCTTCCTGCTGGTCAGTTGATACAATGTTTACACAAAGATTATTAAAAGCTGTACCAGACTGTTTTATGTAATACATGTATCAAATTATATCCAATGAATTATCTAACTACACACTATTTTCTGTAATAAAGTATCATTCTTTGTCGTGATTTGAAGCTGTCATATAAGAAATTTTTGTTTTACTGAAAAATGGCAAATTATGGGTCTTGGAGTTTACCAGATTTAAAAGCAAAGCTAGACTATCTGCAAGAAAACATGAATTAATGAGAGGTAATTTGATTGAGAATTGTGAGAATAAAAAAAAAAGAAATAAAAGATAAATATTTTGTCAAAGAAAGAGGTACAATATTACTGTAAATATTCAGAATTATAAACTTTTATCCATATTAAATAAATGGCAAATTAGTTTCTTTTAGTCCCGGGCTTTTAGTAATAATAAATTTTAATTCATATATATTGATGTTTTTAGACTTTATATATGATATTTTACACGACTAGTATTTTTTTTAATTAAGAAGATCCTTGGAGCTTATGCCGCCTCCTCAGCTGAGTTTTTGAAATTATCGATTGACAAAAAAAACGTCAACTCATCTAACATTTCTTTTGGATGACACACAAAGACTTCTCAGTTTCGGAAATGGCTTATGTATTCTCACGGCTTACCTCATTTCATTTCATAGAGTAGAGTAGAGTAGACATTTAATATGGAACTTTGGATTTTTTCCTAGAATGACAGGACTATTTATAAACTGCATTTGAAATATGTTGAACTAGGATAGTGCCAATTTGTGATGAAAAATTCATATAAAAAAATAGGGCAGAAAGAATCTCGCTACCAAATTAAATGAATTATTTCATGCCTGCTGGATATGATGTAATATTTTAAAGGTTCTGTATTTGATTTGCAGTAGGATTTTGTCTTGTTGTATAGTTCATTGACAGGCCCTATTTTGTTTCATTTGTAAACCATTACAGGTCATTTTTGTAACATTTGAATGTTTTACCAGTAAATGACAGTTTACACACAAATTCAGGGGAATTTTTTGTTTCTTTTTGTTTTAAATTGGAAAGATTTTTTATGATATAGTAATTTCTATAATCTGCCACACAGATTCAAGTGTTATTCATAATTTATTAAAGCAGACTTGTCTAATTTTATATTTCAGTTGCAGATAGCACCTTTGAATATGGGATTTGCTGGTGTTCCAAGATGCTTTGTAGAGATGGATTCCTGTTTGGCCATAGTAAGCATAAACTGTTAGGATAATAAAGAGAATAAGGCTGTATTGAAAGCAAGACAGAAAATTTCACATGCATTCTTGCAATTCCACATGGCAAGCTAATTCCTATTGTAAACCTTCAAAATTACTGATGTATGCTTTTATCTGTAGTGTCTAAAGTAAAAAACACTATGTCAGTTAAATTAACTCTTTAGCATCTGCTTTACTCCTCTTGACAAAATAATGGTTATTCCTAGAGACCAGTCTCAATTAAGGCCTTAGCAGGTCTTTGGGTATGTGGAGACAACTCTATTGGAAATGTCTGTTTTTGTACGAAATATTCATTTCAGGTATAATTACTTTTGTGATTTAAGAAAGAAAAAAAAACACGATAATTTTATATTGCAATTGTTTACCTTGAATCAATTATTTTTGTACATGTACCTTGAAATAATCAAAAGTCAAACTTCTCCAAGCTTTTACTGTTTGACAAGGAGTTTTATATTCTATATCACATCTAACAATTACACAGTAATTGATTTTACATAGACATATCAGATGTCATAATAGAAGCGTTGGTATTGATATAAATATTTGTAAATACAATAGGAACCAATACAATAGAAATCCTATGCAAAGACACATTTATTTTGATGTAGGTTCAGAAGAAGTTGAACATGACAAGCTTCACAGAGGATGATATTGACAGTCTCCGAGAGGACATCAGAC
>MJUU01045865.1:28319-39044 GCA_002080025.1 Modiolus philippinarum
CCGGAGATACTGGGTCCTATTTCTATATCCTGGGGTTCCCTCGGGGTCCTCTGTTAGGATGGCTCATACTCCAAGCTCAGAAGATGCTGCGGGCCTATTCTTCAGCCGGGACCGCGCACGGCGGTTTAGCTCTTTTAGATGAATGCAAACCATAATGTGGTGAACACCTGGTATCCACTTCTTCTCCCTGATCACTGATCAGAACTTCATGAAACTTATGCAGGAGCTTATGGATGTGTGCTTTGTATTTTGTATTCCAAAAATTTCTCTTTTTTCCCAGATCTTTAGGATAATTCAGGAATTAGGCCGCAGTAAATCTAGTTTGATATACATGTAAAGGTGGGACAGAATGAAAGCTTAAATACTGTAAAAGGGGATATTTTCGTGTGGTTTAAATTCCTATTAGCGAGATTTTGTTTTCGCGATTCTCACTTGCCTTTCATTGCGTTTATAATAAAAAGAAATTTTTGCGCGGGAAAATTTTCGCGAATATTTGCCAATTGCGAAATAAGCGAAAATAAAACCTTGCGAAACTTTCCCCTTTTAGAGTATAAAAGCATTCTGTCCTTTTATATTTGGTGATTCGGATGAGATTCTTCCATCTGTGTTAATAATTTAATGTATCATAATTTTTAAGGGTTTTTAGACTTTGTTTTAGTTTGATTTTTAACAGGAGTTATTACCCCTTAATTAACACCTGGAGGTAATTTCATAAAGAACAGTTTGATGGAAGTTTAAATAAATGCAATGTTTATAAGTTTTTATAAAATGTATATAATTTATTAGCTTGTATTTATAAATAAGATATTGTTAATGAATTGCGAGATGAACATGTATTTTAATTTTTTTTTTCGTGGATAACAGAACCGTGGGCGTCAAAAGAAAACAGTTTTTAACAGACTATCATTCAGACCAAAGAAGATGGACAAAAAATGAACTACTTTTTTCTCTTATAGATGCATTTATAATGTATAAATATAATGTATTAAAACATCTCCGATTAAGCAATTTTGTAGTTCGTCATTAATCAGATTGCTAATATGCAAAAAATAATGTTCAACAAGAATGCAGTAGTAAGATTTAAAATAGTGTCCATGTGTCTCAAATGCATTGCTTGTCACGTTAAAGATAAACATGATGAACAAAAGTTGAAAGTACTGGAACATTTTTACGATTACCACTACTTATATTTTAATGAATATTGGTGATTTTCTAATTAAGAAATAGATTATTGCAAGCGGGCTCTATGCGAATTAGAACATAGGCAGACCTTATATTTGTCAATATTTTATACCGAGAAATTTCTGTTCTAATATATTTAACAAGAGTTTTGGACATTCGAAGCGGCTCTTAGTATATTGAAATATGACGAAAAACTGCATATAAACACACATACATTGACGAAGTGAATTTTATATTCGTTGCATTATTAATACAAGTGGCTCTTAAGCTTATGAATCTGTTATAAAATATATAAAATACGTATATTTTAAAATATTTTAAAATCGAAGCGTGTATAAGTGTGAACTGGTTGTATTTCTGATTTATATGAAAATTAGTTATGTTATTATTGAAGACAAAAAAAGAAAAGAAAAGGAATAAAACTCATATAAACATTAAAAGTAAAAAAATATATACATTTAAATCGTAGAACATGATATGCAACATAGATAACAACACATTCGTTGCTAGGTTACGGTTATGTCAATTACAGTTGGTGTCTTAAAATTAGTAACTGTTGTAAATTTCTATTATTGTCATTATTTGATATGGATTTTGGGGTAATTCATTTTTTAAAAACTTTATTTGCACAAAATAAAATGAAAATGGAGTGAATAAAATGTGAAATTGTAATTTACGAATGTCCTTTCGTAAAAAAATATACGCATGTGCTAAAAATATTGTTGGAATTAGAACATAGCTTTGTTTCCAAAGCGGAAGAAAAGACTCGTATTAGAATTTAAGTCCAGGTTGTTAATAGGACGAGCAACTTGTATTAAAAGATATGTCCAAACATGCTATTAAAGCATCCTCTTATGTACATTAATGTGTATACATGTACAGGTACAGATACTCTTGTAATTGCAATTATGCTTTTGTAATTCTTCGAATCAATTCACATTATAAATGAAATGTTGGTTTCATAAATGAGAACAGTTGGATTTCATGTCTTTTAGGATCATGTTACATTTCCATGATTAACTCGCTGACAGTGTGATGGTTGCCATGTACGTAGCAAGACATACTTACCCTTCCAGCGCACCTGTTGTCACCCTTGGATTTGAGAGTTTACACTGTGGGTATTGTATTTGTGATATTGTGTGGTTTGCGAATTTTTCATGTCTTTGTCAAATAAGGTTCAGACTTTCCCTTATTTCTTGATATTGATTTATGTAAATAACTTTTGTTTGTTTCTTCGTTTTTCTACTACAGTTGCATTGTATTTATTTTGAATTCGGTATTCAAAGTAAAGTGGAATACCAAATGGAAAGCAGAAAAATTTCAATAATTCAACATAACACCTGTAAGATTACAATTTAACAAACATCAAATGAAGACGGAGGAATAAGGAAAGAGTAAAATTATGAACAATCATAGCGAGACAGAAACATTCTACTTTTGTAACATCATAAAGTTTCCTCTACCTCATTTTGTGGACTCTGATCAACCTTTGTGGACTTTTTCCACACAGTTTATTTATTACATCACTTTAACATTACAAGATACATTATATGATTATGATTACCATAGTCCTCAAACTTACTTTGACCAGCAGTCCTCTAAAGAATGTGATGTAACGTTATGACTTTGAGTAAGCATTTGAATCTTTCATAACATAAAAGGTTAACCTAACGTTGATTTGAGTCTACAAAATAATGTTTAATGTTACGTACGGAGAAAGTTTTCTTAAATGTTAGATTAACATTTGAATCTTAAGTAACAAGGTACCATAATCTAACATTGAACAGAATCCACAAAATGACATTTATATTACAACATTATGATGTTGGGTAAGCGTAACGTAATTTAACACTTGAATCTAACGTAACAAGATTAGTTAACTTAACGTTGATTGGAGTCCACAAAATGACATTTATGCAACATATGATTTTACGTCAGCGTAATGTTAGTTTAACATTTGAATCTAACGTAACAAGATACGTTAACCTAACGTTGATCGAAGTCCACAAAATGACGTTTATGTAACGTGATGCCGTTACATAAGGGTAACGTTAGTATAACGTTTGAATGTAACGTAACAAGATACGTTAACCTAAGGTTGATCGGAGTCCACAAAATGACATTTATGTAACATTATGATGTTACGTTAGTGTAATGTTAGTATAACGTTTGAATGTAACGTAACAAGATACGTTAACCTAACGTTGATCGGAGTCCACAAAATGACATTTATGTAACATTATGATGTAAATTAGCGTAACGTTAGTATTACGTTTGAATATAACGTAACAAGATAAGTTAACCTTACGTTGATCGGTGTACACAAAATGACATTTATGTAACATTATGATGTTACGTTAATGTAAGGTTAGTTTAACATTTGAATGTAACGTAACTAACTTGTTATGTTAACTTAACGGTGATCGGAGTTCAAAGAAATGACGTTTATATAACGTAATAATGTTACGTAAGCCTAACCCAAATACAACGTTAGTCTAATGTTTCATTAATGTTTTCGTGTTTGCTGGGAAGAGAAAAGCTCATTGTTGAAGGCCTCATGGTGACTTCAAGATAAAGAACAACAATAAAAGCGTTGTTCCATTGCTTGGTTTTGCCAGGTGTTTGTAGGGACTGTCTCATGTGCATTAACTCCATATCCCTTTAAGCACAATTGTGAATCTGGATTTTCTTNATGTTGCATTGTTATATTAACCTCACTTTTTTAATAATGTTTCAATCATCACATTTTAAAAGGAGTTTCAATTGCTGCTTTTGCCACGGACAAACATGTCTAAATTCGAAAATACATGAAAGATGCTGTTCCATATATTTCTCATCAATTTGACATACGACTTAATGCCCTTTGTCAGTATTGCAAACAATATACAGAACTTTGGCTGCAATTGTAATGGAAATTCGGATTGTTGATTACCCCGCATCTATGACAAAATGGATACAAGGATGTAGCGTTATTCAACATTTAGCAAGTAAATTCCGCTAAAACCGGTGCTAGGACCTTTCTTGAAATTGCTATGAGGTAAGAGTGTTTGCTCTTTGTTAAAGGCCTTATGGTGACTTGACTTCGAGATGAAGAGCATATATGAAAGCGTAGTTCCATTTGCTTTATCTTTCCGTGTATTTATATGGATTTTGTCCAACGAACATTTACTCCGTACCCCTTACTTCGTGAAGTGAGCTAAAAATACTACAATAAAAAAGAATCAATTGATATATTTTAATTTGCACTGTCAAAATAAATTGTTTTGTTGTTGTATAGGGTAAAATTTAGATTAAATCCCTTTTTTAATTTAGTCGAAAAGACTGAAAAAAGAGATTAGTTAGAAAAAAAGAAACAACAAAGGAGGCGAAAAATGCAATCCCTTTTTTAATTTAGTCGAAAAGACTGAAAAAAGAGATTAGTTAGAAAAAAAGAAACAACAAAGGAGGCGAAAAATGGCAAGGAATAAGGCACTGGAAATATTGAAACAAGCATGCACCAGTTGTGAGAAAATGACAGAAGATATAAGAAGAATTGAAGGAAAGGTAATATATATGTAAATGTCGGGTCACACATTTTTAACTATGTGCATCTGATGGGACTCCACATAATTAATGTATGAAATTGTAATGTAAATCTGATTGATTGATTTTTTTGTTTAACGTCTACTGAGCAATATATCAGCTATATCAAGACGACAACAAGTTTGTTAATAAATAATCACTTTGGGATATGGAAAGGGTCATGGGACGGAAAATTATAACTGCCAACGGAAAAGTAGCGTTAAATCGTAAGGGGCGAGGAATTTAGCCTTGTAGCCGATCACCTACGGACCATCAAAAAGAGCTTGCTACAAGGGTTCTTTTACCTGCAGGAAGCGTGGCATTTCTTCCAACACGTGGACCTGAGTTTACATCCCATCCGAAAGATGATTGATTGATTGATGTTTTACGCCAACTTCAGCAATATTTCAGCTATATTGTGGCGAGAACTGTTAAGCAAGTTGAACAATTATGATAAATATACAAAATATCAATATAAAACCATTAACGTTTTATACATGTAAAACAAGGATATAAAATATAAAAAAACATTATAGGAGAAATGACACTTCAACTGTTACAGTATTACAACTATAAATTAAATCTATTTAAATCTTACTAAATAAATTGATTGCTTTTAAAAATTGAACGATTTTGTCGCCAGCGACATTTGTAAATAGGTCTTTAAGACAATCAGCTGAATAAAACTCACGCCTGATATCGGCAACATCTACACATTCTATTAAAACATGTTGAATTGTATAAGGACAATTGCATGGAATACATTCAGGTTGATCATCACTGTTGAGGATAAAACTATGTGTTGTTCTTGTATGAGCAATACGACATCGGGACAACACTACCTGTTCCCTACGGTTTTTACCACAGGAACCGACTTGTTTACCGACGTCTGACTGTATTCCATGCAGTTTATTATTTATTTGCACATCCCATTTGGCCTGCCATAACTTTAAAATGTATTTAACGATTAAAGGCTTCATTTCAGTGTAGGGTACTGGACAATCCGCCATCTCGTCATCTAGTGCCATCCGAAAGATGGGTTGTGTCTTTATTAATCCCGAACAATCACGGAATGGGTCCTATTTCTTTACCCTGGGGTTCCCTCGGGGGCTATGTAAATCTGTCCCAAATTATACCCCAAATCTGTGACGTGGTTAAAGAGGATCACTAAGAATTATATATATATATATATATATATATATATAATTAGTTAATTTAAATATTTAATTTATTTTTTTTACATTTTAAGACTAGGGCAAACTTCTTGTCATGTCGCAGCCTTTTTATCAGAGTTGAAGCAGCTACAAGTCAAGGGTGTATCTGCATATAAATCAAAGTAATGTACTTGGCATGTGCCATCAAGTGCAAAGAAATTAGAAAATTCAATCTTAAATGACCTGGGTATAAAAAAGTTTAACTGTTCAAATAGAGGTAACAAAAAATCATAGGCAAGCATTTGCATTACAGCTTTATGGGCAGTACTGTCTGTGCAAGTTAACATAAAGCAAGGTAACAAGTACCATTTGCAGAGACAAAACAGTACTAGTCCCGAATCATAAAACAAGATGTGTTTCGTTTAACACTTATGCCCCCGAGTACAGGTTAAGAAGAAACATTTCGCACACTGAACAATAACTAATGTTCTCCTGACAAATATGTAGCAATAAATTCCGGCATCAATTCAAAAGTTTAATCACAACAAACGAGGATTGTAATTGGATGCAAAAACAGAAGCCATTATTAACATAACTACCCCCCCCCCTCCATTTGGAACAGTTATAAATGAGTCTCCAAAACGAAGTTGGGAGACTTATTGTTTTTGCTCCATTTGTCTTATTCTTCCGCCCTTAAAATGTGTTTGTCCGCCCGATTTCTCGGAGACTAACAGCTGGAACTAAATGACAATGGACGTTTACATTTTTATTTGAACAGTGAATTCAAGACTGCTTGTTTGTCAAGCTAGGAAACGATATAAACCTCTTCAAGAAAAACGAGATGCAAATGAGAACCTTAATAGTATGAGAAACCAAAGTCAGATTTATCTCCTTACTATTCCAGTTAACGTACAACTCAATCAGATCCTTATCAGCTTCCTGTTGGTCAGCTGATACAATGTTTACACGCAGTACCAGACTGTTTTATTTAAGATCTAACTATATCCAATTAATTATCTAACTACACACTATTTTCTGAAATAAAGTAGCATTATTTGCTGTGATTTTAAGCTGTCAATAGATAAGAAATTTTTGTTTTACTAAAATATGGCAAATTATGGGTCTTGGAGTTTACAAGATTTAAAAACAGAGCTTGGAAAGAAAAGCTAGACTATCTGGAAAAAATATGATTTTTTTTTAAATTGTGAGAATAAAAAAAAATGAATTAAAGATAAAAGGTACAGAATCACGTATTTACTATGAATATTCAGAATTATAAACTTTTATCCATGTTAAATATATGGATAATTAGTTTCTTTTAGTTCCGGGCTTTTAGTATTAAGGATATCAATAGTGAGACATTTTTTGTTGAATTTAAAACGGGAGCAATAGAAGCATATTTTACATAAACGGATGAGACGACTTTGGTGCCTAATTTCAAAAATAATTGATGACCTTCTGTTGTCAGCCCTAGATATGTGCGATAGAAACCTTGGAATAGATGATGCCAATCCTGACCATCTTTAATCTGAGCTGTGGATAAAGATTTGTCTATGAAAAGCAAACTTCAAGATAGTAATGTCAGGATGTGAGAACAATTTCAAGGATTGGCGAGACAGACACTATGTAGCATGTGACACTTTCAAGTTCTGGCAAACCTTAATTCATGTCGATTTCATTGTACATGGTCGGCAACTGTGTTTCCATAGATTCGCAAATGACTAGGGATCCAAACATAAATGACTCCTTTGCCTACTGCTACAAGTGACTTGTAGAATTCAGCTTTCTTTTGAATAATTGGGCGTTTTGTTTTTCGATTTTAAATTGCCAATAGGCATAAAAGTGAATCGGAGTGCTTCAAACTTATTTGTTTGCGATAAAGATGTAAATTTAAGGGCTCAGTAAATAGCGTTTCATCCAGCAAGGTATGGGTGAACTTATTAGTTCCTGTAATTGACGTCCAAATGAATGCGAAATTCTTCAACACGCAAAGTCTTACGCATCTTCTTGAGCATCCATCGGTAATTTACAATTATAATAATTAAACTCAAAGCCACTAGGGAATTATTGAAGTAGTCGTGATTTCTGGCAGACATAAAACAAAAGTTATTTGACTGCTTCAAGTATAACAATATATGAGAGAAACCCTACAAAATATAACAGAAATATACTAAGTAAAATATAATAATAATATTACAGATTTATTTAACAATGTGTCTGACAAGAAACTGGTTGAGGTCTCATATACGATAACTCTATGAAATAAGTGTTCCTAATTACATTCTACAAAATACAGTAATGTAACTACATTTCATACCTTTTAAAACATGTTCATGTACATTGTTAAATCATACCAATTACTAAACAGTCACCAAACGTATAATATGATTATGTAATATCCACGGCCCTTTTATAAAATAAAGGGCAGTAACTCTCACAAATGGTGATATTTGGCTTCAGTACATCATAACATTAAATGACTAAATACCATAATAAAAATAAACATAGCCCTAACGAATCTGTGGAATCAGGTTATAAATAATGACATCAACAACCACTTGCTAAATTACATCATGTCAAACATTGAAAATCATCACTATATGTGAAACCTGAAAATAATATTACAATAATAAATACCAGGATTCAGGAATATTATGAATCCACATTATATTAATATATTACATTTGCAATACATAATACTACTTCTAATACTCTATTAAAGCATTTCCTATATATGAACTTAAATATTACAATAATATTAACTCTACTATTCAAGTTCACCATAAATAAAATACTGTAAGTCATGTGACGACATAGATGGCAATAAAAAGGTCAAGGTCACGTTCAACATCTATCAAAAATTTCCCGTCTCGCATACAAAAATACAGATTCATATCATATATTCTCAGATTCATTCATAACCTATATTTACTTGATGTATCAATGGGTCTAATGGCAAACTTACCAAGATACGGACTGAATTACACTACATGCACTGCATACGCCATTCATACACCATAAAGACAATAAAACTTGACTTACCAGATATAAAGAATTAATATATTCCAGAAAATACAAAGTGTTCCAAGAATCAATCAATATAACTGAGTAAGATGCACAAAGTGCAAAGTCTCTATACATAGATTAGTTTCACATAGTTTCCAAATATCTTTAAAGTCACAATAATTGGTTCTAATTTTTTTTTGCACAAGTTGAACACGATTTTCATATTTTAAAATCTGAGGTGTGTCTCAATTGACCAGTCAAAATTGACCACAGAAAGACTAACCAGGTGTGACAATTATTTTAACTTCATGTTAAAAAGATAGGTACAATTACAACCAGGATCTATGAAGTGTGACTGATGAGACACTATACAAAAGTCTATGGAAAATATATAACTGTATATTTTAACCCTTTCCCATTCAGGGTAATTTAAGTAAAAAATATAGCAAAAAGCAAATGTTTACACATAAGCTCAGCAAACAAAGAGTTTGTTTATTATATTTAAAAAAAATCATTGTAGAGTAAATGTCAAAAGGTTTTCCGTGAATATTTAATTTTGTTGTTACTATGGCAACCGGTCACGTGACAGCTCAGAACATCCATGCCAAATTGACATTTTTTGCTGCCTATTAGATTTTAGGCTTGAAAAATAATTTCGATTTTTTTTCGTTCAGTGTAAATAGGTATTGTTCTCTTTAGGAATAGTATCTACAAGTATGAATGTTGCAAATGACACAGAAAATTTGCTCGAAATCTGTACAGAATATATAATTTTACGTTGCTAGGCAAGCTGTGGTACATTAAGAATAAACAGTAAATTGATGCAGAATTGATATACTTTATTGTGTATTCCGGCAAGTTATGACATTCCTACTTCCTGTAATATTGTAAGATGCAATTTTAGGTTAAAAGATTTCTGTGGTGTGTTTTGTTTATTTTGGTTGCTATGATAACCAACGTATACCTAACGGAAAAGGTTCTCTATCAGCTTTTTAACATTTTTGAGTTGATGGTTTTCCAAATGTTTAGATTTTATCTGCACTGACGAGACATAAGTTGTCAAAATAACCAGAATCGGAAACTAAATTTGCAGCAACTTCGGTTTTCAGTTACTTTTGAATCGAAATCAAGAACCAATCTTAAGATGATGCTACCCATATATGTACCCTCTCATTTACGTATCTAAGTAAGACGATTCAAAGATTGGTTAAAGTTTAACGTCCAGTGAGCCTTATTATATATATATGTATATATATAAATATATATATATATATATATATATATATATATATATAACGGTCAATGGTAGGAAAATTAGAGACATGAATATCGAGATTGCCTTCCCACCGAGGGATTTGGCCGTTCTTCGAATGCACAGATATTACAGAAGTTTACACTGTCTATACATTATATATATATCACACTATGTATATAATACAATGTACAAGTAGATATATGGTAGTCTAATCCTTCGTTCTGATTGGCTGTTGAAATCACGTGACCTCAAACAAAGATCCTGATTGGTTACAAAGGTCATGACGTCACAGAAAAAATCCCCTTATGCAAATGAATCAATCACCTGTCATGTCATCAGCAATAAAAATGTCAAAACTCACACATAAAATCCCCATCTAACACCTCAGCAATCTGATTGGCTGAGAAGAACAGACGTCATCCAAAAAATCCCCCTAGTTATGCTTATGATCTAATGAATCAATCACCTGTAATGTCATTGCAAACAAGAGGCTCTCAAGAGCCTGTATCGCTCACCTGGGCCATTGCTGACAAATACAGTCAAAAATAATAATACCAATGTTGAATG
>MJUU01045867.1:19393-29749 GCA_002080025.1 Modiolus philippinarum
ATGAGTTGTACCGTGTAAGCTATTTTCAGGTTTGTTGCGCTACTACTTCCTGTTTACCGATACATTGGTATGTTGATACTTGGCCTAAATTAAGTTTTTTGAATAACATTAAAAGACGCAGTTGACTTTAAAGATCAGCCTTTTATTTAAACTTCTTATTATATTGGGCATGCGGGGGTATTCATTTGTGGCCCAGTGGACCACAGTACCTCTAGTTTTGATTTAAACTTGCTCAGTTTGATCCAAAATTTGATGGAATGGTCCGTCTGGCTAGGTCTATGCTATGCCCAATATACATCAATATGACTGCTACTGTTGAACTTGTTTTTAAGAAGGACCCTTTCTAAAATAAAAAAAAAGGTCTTTCCTGTAACTTTCTCTGTTCATTTGAAGAATCGTCTCAATCAGAATTGTCATCAGATGACCCTACCAAGATGAAGGAAGGAATTAGAAAAAAAGTCCAGGATCACAAATTTGACGAAAAAAATTTCAGGACAGTAGGAAGCTGAAAAAAAAACGAAAAAAAAACAGGATGACATATATGAAACAAAATTTATGTTGTGGACCGAAAAAAAAAAAAAATGACAGAATTACTTAAAGTGAGAAAAAAATTGTCAGGCTCAAAAATTGCATGAAAAAAATATCTAGGATCAGATGTTTCTTCCTTGTCCCCCCACATAAAAATCAAATGGTTGCTCCCTAACAGGACTAGTTTCTTAATCATTTAGTGCAAGGTATTAACAAAGACATGCCTTTGCCATTGTTTCAATTTACTCAATTTACTCAACGTCAAAATACCTCCTCCACATGTAGCTTCATTTCTGATCTTCAGAAAGACTTGTTGTGGTACAGTATTGATCACAGAATCACTTATTATGTCCTATGGCAGTATGATAAATAATTTGGTAATCTTAGATTGTATGTTTAGCCTAATCAAGTTACTTGTCAAGTCAGTCTCAGTGCTGTCGAGTAAATATGAAATTTATTGAGCTAATTTGACTATCATATTGAATTCTGTTGTTGGGTTATGTAATCATTTTGATTTTCGGAAATTTCAATCAGTTTTCTCAGATTTCTGATAAAGTCTAATTTTCTGCTTGGTTTAATTTAAATTAGCTGTGCTTTATTCCAATACCATTAAAAATCTAGAAGACTATATTTTTTGTCTCTCCTGGGACAAAAAGATAGTGATAGTGTTTTAGGTGGTAGCATCAACAATTAGATATTAGGGAAATCATGATGCCTGTGAATATTATAGATCCAATAAATTTTATGTACATGAGCCAGGGTTGCCACACATCCTGGAAAACTGGAAAAACCCTTGAATTTTATTTTGAACTTCAAGGGCTTGAAAAAGACCTTGAATTTTGAAATACATTTTGTATTCTTAAATATCATGGAAAAACCCTTGAATTTGAAAATTTGATATAAATTGGTGGTATGTTAACAAATTCTGGAAAAAAATTACCGGTATCACAACTTAGAATTTTGTCTACTATTTTGGTCCTTGAAAATGTCTAGAATCTGGAAAAATCCTTGAATGTGGAGGCATCAATGCAGTGGTAACCCTGATGAACATCAGCCTGTTATGACTCAAACACCAACTTATATAATCCCCTCAACCACTCTGTCAAGCCCGTGTGATTATTTTCAATATTTGCAAGATTTGCTAACTCCTCTTAAGCTACATGAAAGAGTTGATGAAACTTTAAACAAAGGAAGGGCACTTCATAGAGATGTGCATGAAAGAATATAAATTATTGTCTGAAACCAGAAAGGGGAGATAATTTGAATTTAACTTTTTGTTGATCCCCTAATGCATCTGTTACCCTCTTGAGGTCAACTACTCTTAAAGCATTGGAAGCACTTTGATTAAACTTTACACAAAGGAAGAAAACTATATTGAGATGTATATGAAGGAATATAATTATTGTCTTGAACCAGGAATGGGAGATAATACGACTGACTTTTTAGCTCACCTGGCCCAAAAAGCCAAGTGAGCTATTGCCATCACTTTTTGTCCGTCGGCGTCCGTCGTCGGTCCATCCGTCTGTCGTAAACTTTTTCAAAAATCTTCTCTGAAACCACTAGGCCAATTTTAACCAAATTTGGTCTGAATCATAACCAGGGTATCTAGATTCAAAATTGTGTTTGATTAGTCCGAGGACCAAACAACATGGCTGCCGTTACTAAAAATAGCACATAGGGGGTGAATTGCTGTTTTTGGCAAATAACTCGAAAACCTTTACAGATATCCAAAAACTGACAGGACTAAAAGTGATCAGCATGGCAAGATCTACCCACCCTGCAATTTTGAAGAAAATCTGATTACCAGTTTTGGAGTAAATGCCCTTTTTCCAGAAATTTTTCAAAATTTTAATATTTTTTTTTTTTATCAAAGAAACTATAGCAAGTCGAGGTCAACTTTAAATTGCAAAAATGTTCAGCATATCAAGATCTACCCACCCTGAAATTTTGGAGAAAATCCAAAAACCCTTGTAGGAGTTACTGCCCTTTTTTCACAGAATTTTCAAAATTTTGATATTTTTCGTCTTTTATTTCCAAAACTATAGAAGATGAAGGTTAAGTGTAAATTGATAAAATGTTTGCCATGCTGTGCTGACTTCAAAAGTGGTGTTGAAAATCGTTCTTTGACTGCCATTTTCAAAATGGCTGTCAAAAAAAAGGCAAGAAAATTCAACATTGTTCAATATCAATAAAATTTGGTTTCCAAATAGATATTGATGTTGCGACTCCAAAACTAGTGTTGAAAATTGTTTTTTGACTGCCATGTTCAAAATAGCCACCAAGAAAGGCGGGAAAAATCAACGTTGTCTGATTTCAATGAAATTTGGTTTCCAAATAGGTATTGATGTCGCAACTTCAAAACAGATGTTAAAAATTGTTCGTCGAATGCCATTTTCAAAATGGCTGCCAAAAAAGGCGGGAAAATTCAATATTGTCCAATTTCAAGGAAATTTGGTTTCCAAATAGATATTGATGTTGTGACTTCAAAACTGAGGTTGAAAATTGTCATTGCCCACCATTTACAAAATGATGTTTTGACATCAAAACTGGTGTCGAAAATGGTCCTTAGCAAGAATGCTTTTTGTCAAAAAAGCCAAACAAAGAAATATAGTAAAACATGATCAGACTTTTAAATACAGTTCAAGATATTAGTGGTGTTACAGCTACCAAAGTTTGAGAGACTGAAGTTCAACTGTATAACTTAAGCTTGATTGTCGTATTGTGCTTCATAGTTTTCTTCACAATATAAGAAATATGTTTAAACTAGATTATAAAGGGGAACCCCTGCCAAATTTTTNTTTTATGGAAACGGGGACTTGGAATGTTTTGATTTCAGCAATATTCATTATCTGAATTATAAGGGGAACCCCTGCCCAATTTTTTTCTTGAATGATGGTCTGAAATGGGTTATAATGGATAGTGGGGCTTTAAATTACCGTGGAAACTGCTGAATCTACTTGTCCAATTGGAACCATACTTGGTGACAACTGTCCATAGTCGGTACCTATCGAAGAATGTGTCTGGATTCCAAGATGGCCGCCAGCGGGGGACATAGTTTAACATTGGACCCTATGGGAAAAACACATTCAAAGACATTCTTCTCTGAACTACTTGGTCAGTTGGAATCACAACTTGGTCACAATAGGCCTTTAATGGTCTTCTTAAAAAATTATGTCTGACAAGTCTGCACCTCATCCAAGATGGCATTCTAGAAAATGAGTAATTTAGGCTGCAGTTTATGCCAGTCATGGACCTGGTGAGCTATACAGGCTCTTGAGAGCCTCTAGTTGTTGATTCCATCTGCACAGATGACCTCATAAATGCAACTCCTCTAAAGCTGCTGGAAGGATTTTGGGGAGATAATTGGACTTTGACTTTTCATTGATACTTTCTGCAAGTATTTTTTCATAAGTACACCTCTTCTTAAGCCACTTGAATGATTTTGATAAAATTTTACATAATTTAAGAACACTACATGTATATGGAGACGTGCATGGAAGAATTTTGTTATTGCCCTACACCATTAAGGGGAGATAATTTGACTTTATTCATTGATTCTCTTTGCAGTGATTTTTTGGACTTTGGCAAGTTTTCAATGAAATGATTCAAAGGGTAGAAGATCTTGTGAAATAAAGCTGTAGGAGGAACATTAATCTGTGCATGCAAATATCTTAATTGTTTATTTCAGTCCAAATAAATTTCATTGGAACCCTTGTAAACAGTTATTATTTTAGGATGATACCTGTATTGTGTCCACACACACTTAAATTTGCACTTAACTTATTGATTGAGCCTTGATTGAGAGGGAGGTATAAATGGCTGCCATTCTGTGAGGCCTAAGAAGTAAGGGAGGCATATAGTACCAGTCTGTTCATAAGTCTGTCTGTATATTTGTCTGTTCGTCTATTTGTTTAGAATGTCCTAAACGGCTGCTTAGATATTGATGAAATGTTAAAAAGTTGTTTTACCACCTGAAGATGTGCATGAAGAAATATGGTTGCTACTGGAAATTTTGAAGGGGAGATAATTCTACTTAAATTAATTTCTGGAAAAGGGGACATGAGAGGAATATTGTCAATGCATGGCCTCTTAAAAAGTTGCTTGAATTTTGATGAAATGTTACACAGTTGTAGTATACCATCTGAAAATGTGTATGAAGTAATATGGTTTTTGTCTGAAATTTGGAAGGGGAGATAATTTACTTTGAGTACTTTCTGGAAAAAAGGTGAGATACCCGTCAGCATATATCCCCCTAAACATGTTCTTGGATTTCGATTAAATGCTATACACAGATAGAGTATAACCACCTTAAGATGTGCATTAAGTTATATGTTTGCTGCTAGAAATTAGGGATCAGTTGATTAAACTTTGTATATTTTCTGGAAAATTTACATGGGGGTATTAATGTCACATGTTTGTTATACAATGTATATGTTATTCTTGTTGGCACTGCCAGAAAAACTGTCACACTCTTTTCTTCAATTTAACAAATTGTTAATTTTTGTGTTTGCCTTGGTAAAGGATTACATACTTCTTTTGAATTATAGCATTCCATTTAGACCCTCAATATTATGTTTGTTCAGTAAAAATCAATACATGTCTATGGAGAGAGCTAGATTTGAAGGAAATGTTCCAGGGTTTTATGCGACATGTGAGATGTTTTGTCCCTGGAGGACATCATCACATTAATCCAATCAAAACAAAATCAATGCATTGATTCTAATTGAACATACATTTTCTGTACAGAAGTATCATCCCAGGGGGTTTCCGTAACATTCTCTGACAAGGTTGGAATGATTTCCGTAGATAATTCTCCTTATTAATCCAAGCGACTTTCTATAAAATGAAATTCGTCATGTAACATTAGGTAAAACAATTTGTATTAATAGTACTTGGCAAGTATGAAGCATTCTAACGGTAGCATCGATCACATCACCAATATAACAATTTATTCTATTGAAAATTTGTGATCTGTAAAATGGGATAAGCGTAGATTTGAGTATTCTTCTTTGTACAGTAACATCTGCCTTAGTAAAATGTACAAGTGTGAGGAATACTTGTCGGCCTTCACAACTCTACAACCTCTGTAGAGTGACAACCTTTTAAGATCAGTGAAGGGGTCTCACTAAAATTGATAGTGCTGAGCTGGAAAAATTGGTCTAAACTGTTGCATGATTTCAAGATTCATTTCGATCAACTGGGAATTTATATGTCATGTATAGTTATAATTCAACTGGTACCATGGAAAATGTCATAATAAATCTCCTTTGTTTTATCTTAAATCCTTTTTATAGAAAAAACAGCAATATTTGTGTGACATATGATAGAAGCTCCCTTGAAAGGTAATATGACATTTTTTATGCTGCATATTCCTGTCTAGTTAAAAGCTGTATATTGTCCAATTTGTGTCCAAAAATCCTTATTAGGGCCCCGCCATGAAATGGCGGCGCCCTATAGTAATCAGTCTGTCCGTCTGTCCGTCCGTCAGCGTTTTCTATGTCGTACGATAACTCAAGAATGCCTTTACGGATTTTTATGATTTTTTCACTCAAAGTTGCACTTGACTGAAGGAAGCTCCTTTTTTTTTTTGAAGAAAATCAGAAAATGATTTTTGGGAAAAAACTTCATTTTTATATGAAAAAGTGCATATTTTGAGAATTAGCTCTATGTCGTACAATATATCAAGATTGCCTTCAGGGATTTTAATGATTTTGATACTCAAGGTTGAACTTTACCAAAGGAAGCTACCTTTCGTTTTTGTGAAAAATCTGAAAATGATTTTTGGGAAAAAACTTCATTTTTATATGAAAAAGTGCATATTTTGAGAATTAGCTCTATGTCATACGATAACTCAAGATTGCCTTCAGGGATTTTAATGATTTTGATACTCAAGGCTGAACTTAACCAAAGGAAGCACCCTTTTGTTTTTGTGAAAAATCTGAAAATGATTTTTTGGAAAAACTTCATTTTTATATGAAAAAGTGCATATTTTGAGAATTAGCTGTACGTCATACAATAAGTATTAAAATTCCCATCAGGGATTTATATGATATACAAAAGGTTGGTCTTGATCAAAGGAAGCTCCCTTTTGATTTTGAGGAAAATCTTATTTCCATGAAATTCCGCAGTCAGGTTTTTGGGACACACAAGGGGGCGGGGCCCTTTCTGACTTTGTCAGTATTCTAGTTGAACTGGTAAAGACTGGTTTCATGTTTCTCTGTATTAAACTTGTATCCAGGTTTAAATTGAGAGAAAAATCATTCCATGAAATATTGGTAAATTTGGATTTCATTATTAGATTGGACAGTTTATTTAATTATAGAACATTTGAACCAGTAAAAAAGTACTCAGTACAAAATTAGCCAAAGACAAATACTTGTACATTGTTTGCCATGAAAACTCAGTTCAAAATTAGCCAAGGACAAATATTTGTACCTTGGATACTCAGGTCAAAATTAGCCAAGGACAATATTTTTGACCAATGGATAGTCAGATAAAAATTAGCCAAGGACAAATATGAGTAACATGGATTCTCATTTCAAAATTTAGCCAAGGATAAGTATTTGTACCATAGATTCTCCCACCAAAATGAGCCAAGGACAAATATTTTTTGTACCATGGATACTCAGGTCAAAATTAGCCAAGGACAAATATTTGTACCATGAATACTTAAATCAAAATAAGCCAAGGACAGATATATGTGCCATGCATACTTGTGTCAAAATAAGCCAGGACAAATATTAGTACCATGGATACTAAGATCAAAATAAGCCAAGGGAAAATATTTTTACCTTGGATACTCAGATCAAAATTAGCCAGTGACATATACTTTTACCATGGATACTCAGTTCAAAATTAGCCAAGGACAGTATGTTTGACCAACAGATAGTCAGATAAAAATTAGCCAAGGACAAATATATGTACCATGGATTCTCAGATCAAAATTTAGCCAGGGACAAGTATTTACACCATGGATACTTGGGTCTAATTTAGCCAAGGAAAAATATTTGTACCATTGATACTCAGCTCAAAATTAGCGAAGGACAGTATATTTGACCAATGGAGATAAAAATAAGCTGAGGACAAATATGTGTACCATGGATTCTCACGTCAATATTTAGCTACGAACAATTATTTGTACCATAGATACTCCCACCAAAATTAGCCAAGGACAATTATTTTTTGTACAAAATGAATACTTAGATCAAAATTAGCCAAGGACAAACATTTGTTCCACTGATACAGTTCTGTCAAAATTAGCCAAGGACAGATATTTTTGCCATGCATACTTATCAGGGGTCAAAATTAGCCAGGACAAATATTTGTACCATGGATACTGGTATAAAAATTAGCCAATGACAAATATTTGAACCTTGATACTCAGGTCAAAAATAACCAAGAACAAATATTTGTACCTTGATACTCAGGTCAAAATTAGCCAAGGACAAATACTTGTACCATGGATATCTGGATCAAAATTAGCCAAAAACAGTACTCAGTTCAAAATAAGCTTTGACTGTGGATACTCAGTCTCAGGTCAAAATTGGCCAAAACAGTGGCTACTCAGTTCAAAATAAGCCAAGAACAAACCAAGAACAAAATATTTATACAACAGATACTTTAATAAAAATTCTAACACATACAGTTTTAAACAAGTACATGATTGAGTGAGGTGCAAAACTTTGCACATGGGGATAGTGATAGCACCAAGCCAAGATTCATGATTGCACAATTAGATGATATTCAAGCACTTAAACCAAAATTATCCTAGGAAAATGATAAGTTTAATAAAATAATTTTTGTAAATCTATTTTTAGATCCATGCCAAGGTTATGACTGTACATATCCAGAAACATGCATGTTAGATGACAAGCGACGTCCGACATGTCAGTGTACTTTACAATGTTCGGAAGAAGTAAATATGGTATGCGGCACCAATGGTCATACATACAGTAATAAATGTTTTCTTGAAAGAGAGGCTTGTCGAAGTAAAACAATAATAGATGTATATCACCGCGGACGATGTAAAGGTAAATATATGGCCATATCATTATGTTTATTTTATTGAATCATTAAATAAAAGTGAGTTTGGCTGAGAGGACTTTTGAATGGCTTAAAGAATTTTTACATCATGGTGTTTTAATATGCTAAAATTGCCTGCGCTGGTTGTGAACATGTTTTAATGTTAGCAGAATTTTCATAGTGTTGTCAACTGTAATTTTCTTATAAAAACTTGATTCTAATCTTCTCGTATACTTTGTCTAATTAACAAAACTTAGTTCTGTTCTATGGTTTTAAAGCATCTTAATTTATAAATATTTAGCTTTATCATGAAACTTACTTTTTCGACTAATTATTAAATGTTGAATTTCCAGATTTATTTACGAAATTGATTTTACAGGGTAAGGTTACGAATGCTCTGTTTCTTTTTGCCTGTGATACAGTTATATTTCTCTATTTGTTTTTAACCCATGAATAATTAAAAATGCCAGGAATGGTTCATGATCTACAATCTTTTTTTAGTCTCAATTTTCATTGAAGAGAATAACATACCATTTAAAGTGTAATAAACTCCTTGGGGCTTTTTCATTAATTCTGGAAAAGGGGGGTTTATTAAGACAATCAAAAGTCCAGTAAAAATCATGTTATATAACTAGTAGAAACATAGAGCTGCAACTTTAATAAAACAAAAACTATAAAATTATTTTGTTATCGGGTATTAAAGTCACATTAGCCGCTGAGTCCATTCTTTCTACATGACAAATAAACTATACTTTGAGATCGGGTTTTGGAATTTTTGCCCAGAAAAGAAGGAGGGGCATTAAAGAAGGTGGGTTGTTAAATAAGCATAATACTGTACTATTTGCTTGGTGAACAGTTTTTTAGGCTTTTACAATAATTAGTCTGGCATTTTTAATTTGCCATGGAATATTTTGATGATTTAAGGAAGAATGATATAGATAAAAATAAACACAATTTTTTAGGGTATTGTGTAGCTGACAAAAAGAATGGGACGAACGATATATTTTCAGGCTGTGTTTTGACAAAAATAAAACTAATTATGCATAATATGAATGCTAGAATCTAACAAGTGAAGATTGTAATTAAACATTACATAAGCATTAGTTTGTGTTCAAACCCCGGCTCAAACCTTGAAATCAAAAACAGTTCCTAAAAATGTCTGAATCAAATTGAACAAATTATGCATGATGTCCATGGAATAAGAAGTTAAAGCATGTTATTGTAGAGCTTTTGTTGAAAAAGTATATTAATTTAACAGGAGATGATAGTTTGCAAGATGATCATGAGGGTAAAATTCTAATGTTGTAAAACGTTATGTTGACTGGGTCATCTCACACTAATATTACCTCCCTTACTTAAATATATTTCTTTACTTGCAAAAAAATGAATCACTGTTCATTTTGAAAATATGTACTTTTTTTATCTGACCATAATTTGCTAATATCTCATTTTTGTGCAGTACTTCAAAGATTTTCATTTTCAATGGAATTGACTTTTTTTTGCAAGAGTTTTGGGATTATTCATCAATTTTTCACATGTCGTCCTCAAACTTGACAACTCTTTGGTTAATTCACTTCAAACTTTATATATAGAGCTTTTGGGCATGATAGTGTCAAGATCTGTAGTCTTTGTGACAAAATTTCATTTTCTTACAAGAGTAATAGGATTAAATTCATTAATTATACAGCAATTTTTTCATAAGTTACATTCTAACTGATAAACCCTTTGATCAACACCCTTTGATCATTTCACTTCTAACTTTTCAGATAAATTCAGTAAAGTGGTATCAAGCTTAATAAGCCAAAT
>MJUU01045869.1:9488-28316 GCA_002080025.1 Modiolus philippinarum
AAAAAAGGCGGGAAAATCAAAGTGCTCAGAATTGGATGAAATTTTATAGGAAGGTTGCCTAACATGTATAGAATTGAGTTCTGGTCTCCAAGACTTCAAAATGGCCACCGGTTCCATGGAAATGGTAAAAAGGGCGGGAAAACCAAGGTGCTCAGAATTTGATCAAATTTTACAGGAATGTTGTTCAACATGTGTAGAATTGGGTTCCGGTCTCCAAGACTTCAAATTGTTGGCCATTGCCGTGGAAATAGGAAAAAGGCGGGAAAATGCAAAGTGCTCAGAAATGAATGAAATTTGATAGGATTGTTGTTTAAAATCTGTGGAGCTCACCTAAAGCATTTGAATTCTGATATGGGAGTTCGTTTGGGAGACTTCTTGTGTTTGCATCCAAACACAATTAATACTAGTTATTATTATTTTTCCGCCTCAAAAATCATCTTGTCCAACCAAATTCTCAGAGATCACTTGCCCAATCATGATCAAACTTCCCAGGTAGATAGATCACCACCCAAAGATGTGCACTTGGGTGTTGAAATTTTCCAAATGACCACCATCATTGGTCACTTTGAACTTTGACATCAAATATTATTGGAACAACTCGGAACTGTATCAGATAGCTAATACAATGTAATGACCAAAATGTTAGTTAGGTCATGAGCGACATTTGTTATATTTAGACCGAAACTCTATGGTCAACCGTTCAGGAGTTATGCCCCTTGAAAATTTCATCATATCTTTTAAGTATGTTTTTCTCGACAATGGTAAGAGATAGAAACTTAAAACCTTTTCCATTCATTCTAGGTGATATGTGTTACATTTAAAAATGCAAAGGTCAAAGGTCATTGGTCACTTTGAACTTTGACCCTTGATGTTGTCATTGGATTATCTCATAAACTATAATAGATAGCTGATAACATTTAATGGCAAAAATGTGTATCTTGTTAAGATACATTTGTTACATTGGGTCCAAAATTATTGGACCAACCGTTTTGGGCCTATGGACCAAAACCCGATTTTTGATGTCTGATTTCTGGTTTTTGCTTATAGCTCAAATGCCATTGAAGATACAAAGAGACATTCAATACAAAAAATGTTGAGGAAGATGTGACCTACAAAAGGAGGTCAAGGTCAAAGTTCAAGGTCATGGCCAAAACTTTTGTTTCACATAAAAGTATCAATAAATGTACATATTAAGCTTAAATTGTTGATCAGTGATGAGAATATTATGACGCAATTTCCGGGAAAGACCTAGAAATTGTTTTTGTACAATTGACGTAATGGTTTTCTCAAAAATTGGTGGTCAACATTCAATGAAACTAATGTGTATTTCAATGTAATTTAGAATTTTGATATAATAACACACAACAGAGGAAGTGCCTTACTTCATACTATATAAGTAGAAATGATTTTTCTGATGCAACCACAAAGTGCGTACAAGTTAATAAAAAATACTGATATCACTGATAGACAGAATCATGATGAGTTTTAAATCCTTAATTCTTAAATCGAGGACGCACTGTTCTTTCAAAGAACAATAAAAAATTAATTCTGGTTGGGCGACTTCTGTGTTTGCTTGCAGACACATTATCACTTGTTATTTTTGTTTGTTTTTTTTTTATTCTTCGCCACTGAACTTGTCCGCAAGTTTTCTCATAAGATATCAGTCCGATCTTTATGAAACTTCACAGGATGATGGATACCGATCAAAAGAGATGCGCTTCGGTCTTAAAATTTTCAAAATGGCTGCCCTTGCCATGGAAACGGAGAAAGGCGGGGAAATTCAAAGTGCTCCAAATTGAACGGAACTTCACAGAAAGGATGTATACAAATAGTACAACACAATTTGGGGCAAAAATATTGAAAATGGCCTCCGTTGCCATGGAAACAGAAAAAAGGCGGGAAAATTAAAACTGCTCCAAATTGGACGAAACTTTACAGGAAGGATGAACACATTTTTGGACCAAAAAAATTCAAAATGACAGCCATTGCCATGGATACGGAAAAAGGCGGGAAAATTAAAAGTGCTCCAAATTGAACGAAACTTCACAGGAAGGATGTTTTCAAACAGCAGAACACATTTTCGGACAAAAAGCAGAACAAAAAGCGCGAAAATTAGTGCTCAGAATTTGATGAAATTTTACAGGGAGGTTGTAGAATTGCCTTCTGGAATCCAAGACCTTTCAATGGCGACCAGTGCCATGAAAATGGTAGAAAAATGCGGGAAAATCAAAGTGCTCAGAATTGGATGAAATTTTACTGAAAGGTTGCATGTGTAGAATTGGCTTCTGCTCTCCAAGACTTCAAATTGGTTCCCGGTGCCATGGAAACGGAAAAAAAGACGGAAAATCCAAAGTGCTCATCATTGAATACAATTTGACAGGAAGGTTCCTTAGAATCTTTGGATCTCATCGAAAGCCTTGGAATTCTGATATGGGAGTTCGTTTGGGATACTTCTTGTGTATTTGCATCCAAACGCAATTAATACTAGTTATTATTATTCTTCCTCTCTTTCTTCCGTCAGTAAACTTGTCCCACCAAATTCTCAGAGACCGTAAGTCTTATCTTAATCAAACATCACAGAAGATGGAACCCCATCCGGAATTGTGCGTTCACGTCTCAGAATTTTGAAAGGCCGCCGTTGCCATGGAAACTGAAAAAAAAGGAGGAAAAATTAGAAGTGCTCCCAATTGCATGAAATTTCACAGAAAGGTTGTGCAGGAAGTGTAGAACATATTTTGAGGTTGAAAATTTTCAAAATTACTGCCGTTGCCATGGAAACTGAAAAAAGGTGGGGAGAATTAAAAGTGATCCAAATTGCATGAAATTTTACAGAAAAGTTTTGTAGGAAGTGTAAAATAAATTTTGAAGAAAAAATGTTCAAACTGGTGGTCGTTGCCATGGAAACTGAAAAAAGGCGGGAAACTTCAAATCTTATCAAACTGCATGAATTTTTACAATAAGTTTGTATAGAAATTTTGCCAGGATGTCGATCAATCGGAGGTTTGGGAGACTTTTGTGTTTCGCTTTGCGAACACAGTTATTACGTTTTATTATTAAGACACGTTGTTTTACTACCGTTTCTTATTATTAATATTATTTTTCTATGCTACTATTATATTACTAACTTCACAGAAAGGATGTACACTTCCTGGACCAATCAACATTCCAATTTTTGCGATCCGTCACCGATCAGTCAAAAGTCAAGTAAGATCATTCAAGATTCAAAATCATCCGTCAGGATTCACTGTTCCTAAGTAAGAGCTTGACTGTACTCGTCACCCCTCATTCGTCGCCGCTAATCATTCAGCCATCCGGATTGCATTAGTCATCCGTCACTCGTCATTTTTTATTTCAATTCAAGCTAATTTATATATCGGAATTCTTAGTCTAGTACTTCTGTAATGATAATACATCGGCGTGCGAATATCAAGGGAAAAGGAAAAAATCTGGAAAAAATTAATTATTTTTCTTAACTATACTTTGAAGTAAATGTTAAGATCCGTGAATATATTTGATGATACTTTTCAACAGGAAATGAAGTGAATATTTTGAAATACGGTATTATTAATGAATATTAAAGATTAATGTACACCAAAAACAATAAACCATTATTTCATTTTAAGGATTCCTTTACATGAAGTGTTTCAAAAAATAATTGAACATTCGACAAAATTCTGGTACATGCATTCGTTGAATACTTATTGTAAATTACTTCTGCCTGGAAATACCTCAGATTTATGTCGACACAATCTCTGAAAATATCATCCGGCAGTCATTTATATATGCTTCCAATTTGAAGTTCTTCGAAAATTTTGACAATATAATATTCCACTGGTAGTCAGACTATATAATATAAAATGTCAACTAATCTCTGAAAATACCATCTACTAATGATTCATTCAAACAAATTCTTTATTTTAAGTGTTTCGAAATGATTTGAATGTTTGCGATATAAACTTTTAATTGTTTCTTGGCAAAATATTATCTGATTAATAGAATTTTGAATGTGTAATGAGAACACAATCTACAAAAAATTACCATCTAGACGTGATCAATTCCAATACTTTCCATATTTGAAGTGTTTCGAATTGATTTGAATGTTTGCCATATTAACTTTAAGTCAATTATTGGTAAAATAACATCTGATTAAGAGAATTTTGAATGTAAAAATGATAATACAATCTCCAAAAAATACCATCTAGAGGTGATTAATTCCAATAATTTCCATATTTTAAGTGTTTCAAAATGATTTGAATGTTTGCAATATTAATGTTTTGTCAATTATTGTTAAAATAATATCTTATTAATAGAATTTTTAATGTAAAATGAGAATGCAATCTCTAAAACTACCATTAAGGAGTGATTTATTCCAATAATTTCCAAATTTGAATTGTTCCGAAGTGATTTGGACGTTTTCGATATTAACGTTTAGTCAATTGTTGGTAAAATATATCTGATAAATAGAATTTTGAATGTGAAATGAGAATACAATCTCCAAAAATACCATCTAGAAGTCATTTATCCCAATAATTTCCATATCTGAAGTGTCTGGAAATGATTTGAATGTTTGCAATATTTACTATAAGTCATTTATTGGTAAAATAACATCTGATTAATAGAATTTTGAATGTGAAATGATAATACAATCTCCAAAAATACCATCTGCAAGTGATGTATTCTAATAATTTCCATATTTTAAGTGAATTTTTTGCGATATTTACTTTTAATCAATAATTGGTAAAATAATATCTGATTAATATAATAACTTAATTAGAAGAAAGTAATTAATAGAATTACTAAATTAATTAATAGAAATTCACTTAATAATTTTGAATGTGAAATGAGAATACAATCTACCAAAAATACCATCTAGAAGTGATTTATTTCAATAATTTCCATATTTGAAGTTTTTCGAAAGGATTTGAATTTTTGCGACACGAATTGTTTATAAAATGTCTTCGACTATTATTATTAGAAATGTCAAAACAATCTCTGAAAAAATCATTTGACATTGGTTTTATGCCAATAACTTCCATATAACATAAATAAATGTTTGCGATATTACCTTTTTCATGAATTTTTGGTAAAGTAATATCTAATTAGTGTGAAATATCACCACAGTCACTGTAAATACCATCTGATGGTGACTTGTTCCAAAATATTCACATTTGGTCTAATTGAAAAAAATGAGTTGAACAATTTTTTAAAAATTTTTTGAAGAGTTGAGTTGAATTTTAAAAACACTAAACTACAATCGGCATGTCTATTGAATTTCTTAGAACTATCAGATACATTTGTTGATAATGACTTTCGATCTATCAGGAACTATAAATCAACGCTCTGTGGGAGTCATTTCGCTGATAGTTTTTAAATTTACCTGTATCAGTCAATAGAATTACGTCATGAGTCATCCGTCACCGATCATCCGTGCATATTTAAATAATTTTCTTACTATTCGTTATCCGTCAAAATTCAAGAGTAAAGAGTCGTATCATTCATCAGTCATCAGTTAATTTTACTATTCTTCAGACGTCAAAGTCATGATTCAGCGATCATTCACCTGTCAACGATCAGTCAAAATGGAATGTTGACTGATCCATGGACTGTATTCAAACAGTAGACACATTTTCAGGCCAAAATTTTTCAAAATGGCCACCGTTGCCATGGAAATGGAAAAAAAGGCGAAAATATTAAAATAACTCCAAATTTGACGAAAATTCACAGGAAGGATGTATGCAAATTGTAGAACACAGTTTTGGACAAAAATTTCAAAATGGCCGCCGTTGTCATGGAAACGGAAAAGGCGGGGAAATTAAAAGTTCTTCAAAGTGAATGAAACCTTACACAAAGGATGTTTAGAAACTGTTGACCAAAATTTTAGGCCAAAAAATTTCAAAATGGCTGCTGTTGTCATGGATACAGAGAAAAGGCGGGAAAATTCAAAGTACCCAGAATTGGATGAAATTTTACAGATTGGTTGTCTAGATTGTGCCGAACTCAAAGAAGCCAACTCCTGTGTCCATGGGAGGTTTGGGAGACTTTTGTGTTTGTATCCAAACACATGAACCCTAGTTATTATTAAGTCTCCCAAACGAAGTTTGGGGAGACTTATTGTTTTTATTTTTATTATTCTTCTTCTTCCATTTTCCGCCTGAAGTTAGTCCAACCCGTTTCTCGAACACTAGTGAACCTAACTAGATGAAACTTTATGAAGTGATAGATACTGATGACTAGATGGTCCACCGAGTCTTGGAATTTTCAAAATGGCCGCCGATAAAAAAGACGGGAAAATCAAAGTGCTCAGAATTCGATGAAATATTTTACAGGAAGGTTGCCTAGCATGTGTAGAATTGGGTTCAGGTCTCCAAGACTTCAAGATGGCGACCTTTGCCATGAAAACGGTAAAAAAGCGGAAAATCATAGTCCTCAGCATTGGATGAAATTTTACAAGAAGGTTGCCTAACATATGTAGAATTAGGTTCCTGTCTCCAAGACTTCAAAATGGAGACCGATGCCATGGACAGAAAAAAGGGCGAGAAAATTTAAGTGCTTAGAATTGGACGAAATTTTACAGGAATGTTGCCTATCATGTGTACACTTGCTTTCCTGTGTCCAAGACTTCAGAATGACCACCGTTACCATGGAAACGGTAAAAAGGCTTGAGAATCAAAAGTTCTCGGAATTTTATTAAATTTCACAAAAACTTTGCAAGACATTTGTAGAATTGATATCTGGTCTCTAAGACTTCAAATTGGTGTTTGTTACCATGGAAACAGAAAAAAGTGCCCACAACTAGATGAATTTTGAAAGGAAGGTTGTTTGAAATCTGTGGATCTCATCTAAAGTTTTTGATCTCTGATAATGGAGATCGTTAGGGAGACTTCTTGTGTTTTAAACACAACTATTACTAGTTATTATTATTGTTCTTCTAGTTTTCCTTTTTTTTCGTCGTAATTAACTGGTCTGAAGCAGATCTCGTAGACCATTACATCTAGAACTTTTAAAATTTGTAGCATATTAGCCCAATGTACCTAAATGTTTTTTAAAGGGGTCCAATAGGGTACTTTTCAGATATCAAAAATTGGTAGGGTCGTCCCATGGTAACCTTAAGCAATTTTGAATCTTCTTTACCTTTTTTATCACTGATTCTCAAAAACTATTGACCCCAGCTCCATGAAACTTTATGGGAAGGGTAAGAGTCGTGTAAGAAAGGGCTTCAAAGCATTGAAACTTTAAAATAAGTATTGTTGTCATGGAAACAATACCAAAAAATTAAAATTTTGAGAAAAAAAAACATTTTTTTGCTGCAAGTTATGTTTCATTTCAACAATATGCATAAAATAATCTATAAGGGGAACTCCCGCCCAATTTTTTTTTCAAAGGGAGTCTCGTAATTCCTAAAAATCCGATATGGGATTTCGTTTGGGAGACTTTTATGTTTCTCTTGCAAACACAGCTATCATTTTTTTCTTTCCTTCTATTTTTTTGTTCTACCAACAGTTTGTCCACTCTCGTTCTCGGCCATCTTACAACCAATCTTGATAAAACTGGAAGTTTGGGGAGACTTATTGTTTTTATTTTTATTATTCTTCTTCTTCCATTTTCCGCCTGAAGTTAGTCCAACCCGTTTCTCGAACACTAGTGAACCTAACTTGATAAAACTGGAATAGACGACAAAGAATCATGTGTAGATGTGCAATGAGGTCTTGGAATTTTCAAAATCGCGGCCCTTGCCTTGGAAACGAAAGGCAGGAAATAAAAAAGTAATTCAAATTGCACGAAATTTTACAAAAGGCTGTATAGGAAGTGCCCAACTCAATTTCAGCCTAAATATTTCTAAGAAGGTTGCCATTGCCATGGAAACGGAAAAAGGCCGGAAAATTAAAAGTGCTTCGAATTGTACGAAGTTTTACAAAAAGGTCGTGTGGGAAGTGTACAACTCATTTACTGTTGAAAAATTTCCACGGCAATAGCAAACAGACTTGAAAATTAAACATGCTGCAAATTGCACTAAGCTTTAAAGAAATGATGTTAACGAAGTGTAAAGCTCCTTTTCGGCAAAAACTTCCAAAATGGTGGCCGTTGCAATAAAAACTGAAAAAGGCTGAAAAATTAACAGTGCTTCAAATTGCACGGACATTTACAGACAAGTTGCACAGGAAGTATACAACTCGTTTTTCGGGTGAATAAATTCTAAAATGGCAGTCGCTTCCATTGGACCAAAAATGACGGGAAATTTTTAAGTGCTCCAAATTAAATGCAATTTTCTGAAAGGTTGTATTGGAGGTGAAGAACTTGTGTTTTGACAACGGCAGTAAAATATCGAAGAAACACAGGAGTATTTTCAAAAATCGAAGTCCAAAGACATGGCCAAAACGATCGAGAACACAGAAAACAATAACGTTAGACAGCTACAAAGCACTGAAATAAAAAAAAAACCACAACATACAAAACCAAGGCACTCACAATATGAACTCCTGTTTGACTGAGATTGTCATCAGGGGCTCGGAAGGGTAAGCACGTCCTGCTCTGTTAACAGAGCACCCGTCACACTGTAAGTGAGTCAATCTAGGAAAAAGTCTAAATTAGAATAAACAAATCTGGAGAGACATGAATCTAGCTTTAATTTGGGTCACCAAAACGTCATATCTTTCAATGTTGTCCAATATTGACGGCCTAAGAATATATTGAGGGATGAAATTAGGTTGAATAAATCCATGATATGCAGCTTTTGGGACAGTGTTTTTGCTCTGTTAAAAAAAATCACTGTACAAACTACATGCTCGCAAGTAACGAATCAACTGTGAAATATACACTCCAGAGGCTGGAGAGGTAGGTATATTGCTGCTAAGAAAGGGAAAGTTCCCAATTAGAAAGTTAAAATTAACACGCTTGTCATATATCTTAGATTTCAAACGTCCATCTTCGTCGATATACAACAAAAGATCTAGGTACGAAGCTGACGTAGGTGTGTCAGTTGTTTCTTTAATTTCAAGCTCATTTGGATAGATCTGATGTAAATATTCCTTAGATTTAGGATTATTAAGAGAAAGTACATCGTCTATTAATTTGTACATTGTAGCTCACCTGAACCAAAGGTCCGTGTGAGCTAGCCATTTGGCGTCCGTCTTCCGTCCGTCTTTTAACATTTCACATTTTCATCTCATCCTCTAAAACAACTGACGCAAATACAACCAAACTTTACAGGAAAACAAATATGGAGATTTCTTATCAAGGATTGCTGATTTCGTTCAAATCCGCTGCAAAACATGACTGCCAGAACGGAACATAGTTTAATATTGGACCCTATGGGAAAATTACAGTTCCTTTTTCTCTGAAACTGCTGTAGCAAATTCAAGCAATCTTTACAGGAATGGTGTATGGAAGGCCCTTAACAAAGATTGCCCATTTCGTTGAGATCCAGTAAAAAACATGGCCACCAGCGCTTACCTTAAGTGTAACATTGGGTCCTATGGGAAATTTCATTTTTTCCTCTAAAACCACAGAAGGAAATTCAACCAACATTTACAAGAATGATGTTTTGGAAGGTCCTTAACAAAAATTGCTCATTTTGTTTATATACGACGAAAAACAAGGTCACCAGCGCAAAACGTAGGTTTAACATTGGACTCCATGGTAAAATTCACATTTTCATCTTATCCTCTGGAACCGCTGAAGAATATTTAACCAAACTTTACAGGAATGATATATGCACATTTCGTTCAGATCAGACAAAAAAAAAAACAAAAAAAAACAACAACAACAAAACAAAACAAACAAACAACCACCAGAGAGGAAGCAAGGCTTAGCATTGGACCTTGTAGGAAAAAACATATTTTCATGCTCTGGAACAACTGAACCAAACCTTACAAGATTGATGTATGGAAGGTTTTTAGCAAAGATTGCTAATTTCGTTCAGATGAGACAAAAACATTGCCACCAGCGAGGAACTCAACACATGTTAACCATGGGCCTAAGGGAAGATTCACATTTAAATCTTCTCACTTGAAACCGCCGAAGCAAGCAATCAAACTTTACAGGAATGATGTATGGAAGGTCCTTAAGGTGTCTCAGTGGTATTATTCTGCCATTTTTGTCTAATAATTGTTCATTTAGGTTTCATTCGTTAAGACATTTAACAAAACAGTTATTTAAAATGAAAAGAAAGTTCAAATGTATTTAAAACTTATATTCCTAATAATTTTTATAACATTTTCATTACAAAAACGTGAGCTAAAACACATGAGCTTTAAATCTGTTGCTGGATTCACAGAATACAGAAATTATTTAAGGGAGATAATTTCATAAAATATTTTAACAAAGATATCACTAGAGAAATTAACATTTTGCAATTTTTCTCTCTTATTTCAACGGTGACCCCTAATTTTTATTTTTATATGTAAACTACATAATGATAATTTAAACACATGCAAAGTATAAAAAAAATCTATAATAGATTTTTCAAACTATCCTCTAATATGATCATTTCTATGTAAAATCCTGAATTTTTTAATTTCAGATTTTGCGCTTAAATGCACGGTGACCCCAAAAATTTTATTTTACATTTTGGACAATAATACAATTATATTTCTACACAGAAAATTTTACAAAATTCTATAATAGGAAATTAATACCCTGCAGACACCTTAACAAAGATTGCCCATTTCGTTCAGGTAATACGAAAAACATAGCCACCATCACGAAACTTAGGTTTCACATTAGACCCTATAGGATGAATCACTTTTTATCTTCTTCTGTGGAACAACGGAAGCAAATTCAACCAAACTTTACAGAAATGATATACTAAAGGACCTTAATAAACACTACTCATTTAGTTCCGATCTGACGAAAAACATAGTCGTCAGCGCGTCACTTAGGTTTAACATTGAACCCCATAGTTTTGCATTTTTTCCTCTGAAACCGCTGAAGCTTTTATCCAACCAAAGCCTGACTAATATGTGGATGGTCCTTAATAAAGTTTAGCCTTTTCGTTCCGATCCGGCAAAAAAAAAAGCGTGGCCACCAGCGTGGAACATAGTTTAACATTGGATCCTATGGAGAAATGATTCCATGATCGGCTCTTAAACAATCGAAACAAATTAACTGAACTGTATTGGAATGATATGGAAGGTCCTTCACAAAATTGTACCATTTCCATTGGATCTGACGAAAAACATGGATGCCAGGGGAGAACATAGCTAAACAATAGAAGGTATTAGGAAAAGCATCATTTTTGGTCATCAGCATTTGCACGGCATGGAAGCGTTCTGTCAGGTGAGCGATACAGGCTCAGTCTCTGAGCCTTTAGTTATTTTCCTTCTTTGTGTCTAGCTCCTTATTGTGTCTATCTAAGTACTCAATCAAACTCTTTACTACACTCTGTACACATTTACTTTAATTGCACTGAATTGTTCAAATTTCAGTGGTCGACATATTGTGGTCGTATCATGCTGTGTTGGGGCAGCCCTTTATCATGACCTGCCCATTTTTTTTAAAGCTTGTTCCAAATCTAATCTATAATATTTACCTATTGACCAGGATGTAGAACCTCTTCGCCACCATCCTTCCAAAATCAATATATAGTTCCTTTAATATTCTTAATTATGACAATACATCCACAAGGTTTGGTAAATTTCCTTTCTCTAATTTCCAGCAAATTTAATCAACGCCTGACCGATGTGATAAGAATATTTCTCGTCACTAGTGAGAGAACAACTCGCGTGGAATTTCCCGCCAAATCTATTCGGAACATAATCCCCGATGTTTTACATTATGTCATTAGAGAGACTTTTTTACAACGAAAACACGTTAATTTTGAAATTTCTCACATCTATGTTAAATAAATTTTCAAATGTTTAAAAACTCGCAGAGTCTCGTTTTCAGACATTTGCAAAATTTATTTAACTTGATGCGAGAAATTTCATAATCAACTTAGTTCTCGTTGTAGAAACTATATGAAACATCAACACGTAGAAGATTACCCAATTAATTACTTGAGCGTTGTAGGACCCTTAAATGTAAAAACGGTCATAAATGTAAAAACGGTCATAAATGTAAAAAAAATCTTACTCTAAATGTAAAACTTACGCTAAATGTAAAACCTGTTGTTATAAATGTAAAAATCAACTGGTCATAAATGTAAAAAAAATTCCGCTAAATGTAAAAACTTTTCTTTTACCATAAATGTAAAAAAATAATTCCGCTAAATGTAAAATCTTTTTGTAAGGATATTATTCCCCTAAAGGACACCTTTAAGATTACACGACGTCGGTACAAAAAATGTACAATGCACATTAGTCGGGACATAAGTCAACCACCATGAGTTACAGATCAAGTTTGAGTTTGGTTCCAGTCTACTGCTTTTTGACGGAGTTATGGGCCTCAGACTTAGAAAATTTTTGTGAAAGTTCAGTTTTCCGGACTTTTTTCTAAATCATTGCAGATATTGATCTCATATTTTTATGTGATTCTTCCAACATGAGATAATAACAAATACTTGTATGTGATTTCTCCAACTGGTCCAACGTTCCCCGCTGGCGGTTATTTTTTTTTATTCAATCCAAGAGAAATGCGAAAATTCCTGTAAAGCTTGGCTGAATTTGCTTTGAACAGTGGTTTCAGTAATGATGAAAAAGATGTTTGTTCCATGACATGAGGTCTAATGTTAAATACATGTATGTTCCCAGCTGGCGGTCATATTTTTATCGGATCCAAAGAAAAAAGCTTCCTTTGTAAAAAAAACCTTCCAGACATTATTCCCCAAAAGTTTTGTTGAAAATGCCTCAGTGGTTTCAGAGGAGATGATGTTCTCCCACAGTGTGCTATGTACCGTTGCAACGTTGGCAGCCATGTTTTATCGGATCTGAACGAACTGAGCAAATTTGTAAAGTACCTTCGATACATCATTTCTGTAATGAAAATGACGTATTTCCAAAGGATCTAATGTTTAACCAAGTTCACCGCTGTTGTGTTTTTTTATAGGATTGGAACAAAATGAGCAATCGCTGTAAAGGACCTTCCACACATCATTCTTGTTCAATTCGGTTAAATTTGCTTCAATAGTTTCAAACTAGATGATGGAGATATGAATTTTCTATAGGGCTCAATGTTAAACGATGTTCAGTGCCGGCGGCCATGTTTTTCATCGTATCAGAATGGAATGAGCAACTATTGCAAAGGACTTACCAGGCATCAATCCTGTATAGTTTTAATTTGCATCAATAGTTTCAGAGTACTGTGGAAGTACTTTAATTCGTGGACATCAATTTTCGTGTTTTTTCTAAAAATCACTATTTCGTGGGTACTTAAATTCGTGGTTTCAATTTCCATACATTAAAACTCTATGGAAAAATGCATTTCGTTGGGACCTTAATTTCGTGGTTTCAGCGAACCACGAAACCCACGAAAATTGGAACGCAACGAACATTAGTACTTTCACAGTAGATGATAAAGGATTATAATTATGTTCAGCGCCAGCAGCTATGTTTTTATCGGATCGGAATGGAATGGGGCATTCTTTGAGTTTATGGTTTTCCAAATGTTTAGATTTTATCTGCACTGATGAGACATAAGTTGTCGAAATGGCCATATGCAGAAATTATATTACAGCAAGTTCGGTATTTAGTTATTTGCGAAGTTGGCCCCAGTTAAAGATGGCAAGTCGTAAGATATGTAACTATGTGAACTAATAAATTATTATATATATTTTACGAAAGGATATAGAGTAAATGAACACGAAACTATAACACATACGTAAACTAAAACTGGTATTACATGTAATTTTAATGGAAATTAATTACCCATCATCAGCACTAATCCCAAACATAGGAAATCCACAATTTAAAAAAAAATATGCTTAAAATATGCATAAAATATGCACAAAACCAAAAGAAATCCAAATAAACAGTGATATGGAGACTAAAGTAAAGACTACAATGGAGGGAGTTAAACCTTAGGTTTTAGAATTTACATAAATAGAAAGTCGATAATTTCAGATCAACAAAAATTCACTTGCATGAGCTATAACCTTACGTACAAGTACACCATATTTAAGGAAAATAAAGAGCATACATCTCATCTTGCCAACTCCACACTGCATTGAAAGACTACAAACTCCTGTATTAAATATTCTAAGAAAGGATATGGAGTAAATGAACATGAGACCATGACCAATATGTTAACTCTAAATGTAATTAATCTTTTATTCGTTTAACAGCATGTTCAAACAGATTCTGACAGACCCGATGAAGAACTCTTCGAAACGCTGTTTAAGTTTAACACAAAAGAGAACCTTAGTCCGGTCAGACAAACATGTATAATGGCACGAGTGACAGGTAGAAAAGTTGATAAAATTGCCAGTAATTAACAGGAACTAAGGAAAATCAGTTTTCCTGTTAAAATCAATGTTAACGTGTGTTTAGCTTCCCACGTGGAAGATAGTGAGCTTGAGGATAAAAAAAAAGATTGGCCAATGTCAAAAAAGGCATATGTAAAAAGTAAAGAAATGTTTATTCAAAATTTTGTAAAAACATATATATAGAAAATTACATATATTGCACATATAATTTAAAAAAATAGATTTACAAGCTGTTGGCAGTTATTTTGGACTACGCTTACAGTAAAAAGATTGTAAAAAAATTAAAGGTTATGTAAAGTCAATTATTATATACATGTATTTCCTTGTTTACATACTCTGAAATTGTAGTGGAAAATAGATTTATTGTTAGAAATGAATACAATTAGTAAAAGTATGTCAAGTTTATAACTATTATGATTGGAGGTTTCTAAAATACAATGCCAAATACAAATCATCGTTCTTCTAAACTAAATAAGATATAAGATATTAACCACATTAATTTCAGCCACCCCATTAGGATTGATAAACTGTTGAAAGTTTGGATCATTTCAAAATGTCACATGGGAAAAAATACATTTTCAATACATGGAGTGGACGGACAGACATCATAATACCGACATTTGACAGATTTACAATCTTAAAAATGGGATCTCTCGGATCAGAAATAGAAGCTATTTCGAATACATTGGATTTATGAAACAATTCCACAATTCCAAAAAATTAATAATGAACTATAACATCCAAAGAAATAAAAAAATATATGTAAATACCCCTTTATACATATTCTTACTAACTTAATGACTAACATATAATACAAATAAATTGTGCATCTATTGTATCGACATAGTACAAAAATAATCGACATAGTGCAAAAATAGTCACACGTCACTCAATTTGAACAGTGTATGCTTATTGACTGACTATGAGAAGAATAGCAAGTAAGTTGTCCTGTGTGATAAAAATTATATCCCTAGACGAAAGTCGAGGGAAAAAGTCAAGGTATTCAGGGGGTATAAACTTTTTCTTTTTCTCATAGTCAGTGAATAAGGGTTTCTCATACTGAAAAGTATTTTATTATTGGTTCAATTCATAGCAATTAAAACATTTCTAGCCAGTCAATAGTTCACAGCCAGTCAATAGTTCATCCCAGTCAATAGTTCACAGCCAGTCAATAGTTCGTACCATTCAATAGTTCATACCATTCAATAGTTCATACCATTCAATAGTTCACAGCCAGTCAATAGTTCGTACAATTCAATAGTTCACAGCCAGTCAATAGTTCGTACAATTCAATAGTTCATACCGTTCAATAGTTCACAGCCAGTTAATAGTTCATATTGTTATACCTTTAAGAAAATATCCATATATAATACTGTTGCAGTTGAATGTAAATATTTTCGCTGTTTTTCAACTATCAATTAAGCCACGCCCCAGCGGGCAACAGTTCGAAGACTGATGAACGTCAACAGTTTTCGAACTGTTTCCCGCTAGGGCGTGGCTTAATTATGATTGGTTTATCATAGCGCGTGATCACTTGTAATTGACAAAGGTATAACAAAACAGTTATAGACTACAACCCTCAAACCAACCTGTTTCCCTCGGTCTTACGGCCTCGGGAAACATAAAAAAGCCGTTACCCTAGAATGTAGTCAATAACTGTGTACCATTAAATAGTTCATACCATTCAACAGTTCATACCATTCCATAGTTCACGGCCAGTCAATAGTTCGCAGTCGGTCAAAAGTTGATATTGTGTATAACTATTAACCGGTAAAAGTGTTTTCTAAAAAGAGCAGCGATTATCTAAAAATGTGTTATAAAAATAACAAAATTTATTGGAATGAAAAAATACATACAGAAAATACCATATGGCCCTCAATCGCAAAGGAAAATTCAACGAATGTCATTTACTTTTCTTCTTAAATAAAATAATGTTTGGTACTTCACAGTAATTTTTTGTGATTATTAAAAGGTCGATTTCCCTATTCAGTGTAGAGAAACTGACTTTAAAGGGGCGCCCACTCTTCTGTCAGTAGCTCAAAAGCATGTAAAAACATTTTAGTTTTAGAAATGTCAATAAAAGTTCGTCAACATTTTGGTCTGATCATTATAAGAAAGTATCTTAAATCTGAAACATATTAATATTGTGGGCAACGGGAGATGAATTCCATCCTTGTTCCCTTTACCTGTTGTATGCTAATATGGAAATAATTTCTACATTTGATAAGCTTACTTCGAGGTCAATTAACATTTGTTAACTCAGATAAAATATTAAGTTAACACGTTAAATTAGACAAATGAACAAGAACAAGAGGATTCAATTATCGACTCAAATGGAACTATGGAAGTCGCATGATGACAATAAAAGCGTTGTTCCATTGCTTTAATTGTCATGTGTTTGTAGGGACTTTGTCTCATGTTCATTTGCTGTATATTCGATCATTCACTGTTCAAATGCATAAAAATTATAAGAGGAGGTTTACCTATACCCTACCGGTATAATGAATATTTACAATACTGGTATAGGATTCCATACTAAATTAGAAATAACCAGATTGGGCTGTCAAAAGAAACAGCTATCCATGCATCTTTTTACATTTCAATAAGTTTCTGTTCTTCAAAAGAAGTCTAAAAGCAGATAAAAATCAGAGGCCCCAGGAGCCTGCATCACTTACCTGGCTTTCAACAGCCACAATCAAGCTAACATTGTAACTTATACAATTGAACTTCAGTCGCTCAAACTTTGGTAGCTTGAACACCAACAATATCTCAAACTGTATTTAAAGTCATATATATTACTGTCAACGAACAATTTTCAACACAGGTTTTGAAGTCGCGACAGCAATATCGATTTGGAAACAAAGTTTCATTGAAATCGGACGATGTTGAATTTTCCCGCCTTTTTTGGCGTCATTTTGAAAATGGCGGCCAACATCGCTATTCATGTTTCAATATCTATTTGGAAACCAAATTTCATTGAAATCGGACAATGTTGAGTTTTCCCTCCCTTTGGCGGCCATTTTGAAACTGGCGGTCAAAGAACAATTTTCAACGTCGGTTTTAAAATCGCAACATCAATTTCTTTTGGGAATCCAGATTTCATTGAAATCGGACAACGTTGAATTTTCCCGCCTTCTTTGGCGACCATTTTGAAAACGGTGGTCAACGAACAATTTTCAACATCGGGTTTGAAGTTTCAACATCAATATGTTATTTGATCTGCCAACTAATCGAACATAAAAAGTTCATACCCCGATGATGACTCTGGCCAAGTCTGGTTGCAATTAGTTCAGCAGTTTCAGAGAAGATTATTGAACTGTTGACGGACGACGGAAAGCTCACATGGCCTTTTCAACTAGGTGAGCTAAAGTGACCGGATCGTTCCTTGATAAATTCTTGAGATTTTCATAAAGAAATAACAGATTTTAAGAAGATTTTATCAAACTTGGAGTAAACATTTTTGAAAATCTTACCATTGGAAATGGTTGTTTTGACTGAAATTCATAAAACAATATCATGGTTGCTAAGAAGAATTACAAAACATTGCTTGTCATTGAGAGTTTCAGGAAATTTACCAAAATTGGAATAAAAAAAATTGAAATCTAGCCGTTGTAGGAAATGTTTGTTTATACTGAAATTCACGCAAAAAATTCAAAAATTGTTTGTCTTTGACACTTCCTGGAAATTTACATAAGTTGGCACCGGAATCATAATTCTGGAAATTAACTGTGCATCTATAGACTATATGCAACAATTCTGTTTCAAAGTTAAATTCCTAAATCTTAAAATGTGAGAAGAATTCAAGTCACATGAAAGATGCACAAATTTACATCATTTGTCATAAAAAATTCAACGCGACGCCTTCCAAATGGAAGTTATCTCAAACCACCTATTTTCCAGTTCTCTTAACCAGAACCAAGAATTTATCCAGGAACGATCGGGTATGATGCGCCGTATTTCAGCTATAAGACCACTCCCCCTACCAGCTACATTATGTAGGCGACGGACACTGACTGGATTTGGAACTTGGGCCAGCATATTGAAGGGGATGTAAAGTTGTGGACTAGGAATGGACCTAACAACTTGTCTGAAAAATGAATTGACCTTTTGAAGTGTAAAGCGAAATGAGGGATTCATCTGCAGACACATTTGGATAATAATAAATTGAATTTCCCGGGGTAAAAATTCTTGGTGATCAATTCATTTCAGTTGTTTCAGAGGAGATAGTCAACTGTACAATATCCATACGGTCCAATGTTAAGCTGGCGACCATGTTTATGGTAAATCGGAAAAATTTCGGCAATCTTAGTGCAGGGTCCTCAATACATCATTCCTTTTAAGTTTGGATCAATTCAACCCAGCTGTTTCAGAAGAGATAAAATGTGCATTTTCCATCGGGTCCAATGTTAAACCATGTTCCTCGCTTTTTTTTGTCTATCGGAAAAATTTCGGCAGTCTTTGTGAAGGACCTT
>MJUU01045873.1:16177-39021 GCA_002080025.1 Modiolus philippinarum
CCAGGGGGGGGGGGGGGGGGCTCCAAAGAAACACCAAACTCCCCTTTTCAAATTGCCTAGATCCGCGCTTGCGACGGTTCATTGTAGGATGTAAATATAATAGGTCGATCTGAGAACAAAGTTACGGGTTTCGTATAATGCCATGTAAAGAGTTTCTATTTCATGGATGCAATGCATTTTGTTATTTGAAATATAAATTTACATTTGATAATAGTCACTTTACTTGAACTTGAGATATATTTGATTTGCAAGATTTTTTTTCTAAAAAATCCAAACTGTGTTAATGTCTTAAATCAAACTTAGCTGCTCAATAGTATTTGTCTTCTTTTGATGTTTTCGCATGTCCTCTCTTCGTTATTTCGTCTTGGCCCAAACAAGCCTTAACGACTGACAATGTATATAATTCCAATAAACGTGATACAGGAATCGCTTTACATCGTCCTTCTCGATACATAGAAACCCATCTTATACGATATAAACCCGACAAAACTCACTTAACTAACGGAACAAAATGAAATTTCAGGACCCCCGTCATCTACCTGATGGTTAGCAATGTCAGATACATATTTTTTTTCTTTTTTCTTTTTTTTTTAATATAGATGATACCGTACTGGTGCAAATCTTTTTTGTATTTGTGCTCATTTTACATATTTTTCACGTAGATGTCCTTGAAATTCGCGAATTCGACTGGTCATTTACATATAATTAGAATGACAGCTGTTCTGCGGTAAAATGCATTTTCCTGCGTCGTTAAATGATGCGTAAGTTGAGTTTGTATTAGTCATAAACAGCTGTAAAATTGAACACAAAGTTTATATACAATTGCTGAAAAAATTGGGTCAATATTCATTTGATTTTAGGTTTCTCCAATACTTACTTTCGAGTTTAAAAAAAGACTAAGATATTGTGGCAATATATACTTTCAAGGGTAAATCTGGCCTCTTTGACCTTGACCTTTGATCTGACATTATTTTTTGCATAGTTGATGTCCCTCTTGACTAGATTTACAAACCTGCCAACTATTAGCCATGGTCCAAAAGTTATAGCAAATGTTAGATAGGCCCAAACAATATGCCCCGATCCTTAATTGATCTGGTGGTATAAAAAATTACTGAAAAAAAAAATGAAAATAATAATAATGATAATAATGCATTGAACAAAAATTAAAAAAGCTTATTTAATTTCATTTGCACAGTTCATAGTTCGATTTTACTGTGAGCAAAGACTTTATTAGAACGAATCGGCTTTAGTTATAGGCTCGTTATTGGAATACTGGCACTACATTCATTTAAAAGCACCAACAATGAGCAAAATATCACTTGCGGCGACGGTGGATCAAACCGTCTAAAAGGGGTCAGGCTATTTTTGTCAATAATTGTCTAAGATTTCACGAATTGATGACACGTTTTTCTTTTTCAGAAAAAAATACAAGACTTTTCTGAAAAAAAAATTTAATTCAATTCATTTTTTATTCAGCAACTTTATGCCCAATTATGGGCTAATTGCCACTTAACTAAAGAAGAATGAAGTACACAAAATACAAAAACAAACACAATCCTGTAAATGTACCTTTTCTATAAGCCTTCTTTTAAAAAAATATGCATGTTATATGATCAATGGAGAAAATGATAAGTATAAATCATGTAGCATTAGAAATAGCTGTCAACGTTTGCAAGTAATATGACATACAGTAAAGTAATGGTATGAAAATTTCGTGTAGGTTTCATTATCCGTTTGTCTACCATGACTGTCATCCACTGCAAAGCGCCATGCAAAGGAGCCAGGTACGCTATTTGCTGATATTCGACTTCCTAACTTGATCATGGACTTTTATTGCCTCAACTTTTTAACTCGATAATTTTTTTGTTCAACTCGATACTCGACAACATGGCTTAAAATTCTGGCTTGTTACTCTACATTAGACTAGATACTAGATACTCGGAAATAAGGGAGCCTCAAAATGACTGTATCTATATCTACCAAGTCTGGCAATCGGCAACAACCTGAAACTTCAGAACTTGCGTTGCCATGGTTTCAGTGCAACTATCTCCATGATTTACATCGAAATGAATTTAAATATACACTGTACTTACCAAATCTCTTGAATAAAAGTCCAGATTAAAAAGATCTGTAAAGATTAAATACTTTGTTATGCAGATACGGTTATCTGTAAAACAATTCGGAAAAGGAAGTCAAGATTTTCGTAAACTTCCTCTCAAGAATTTTATTCTCAAATGTCCAGCGCTCGGGAGTCCACCTCGAGGACCCCCAAAACACACTCTGAATCCGTCAATATGTATCCTAGCAATCAATGTATAAACACTGTCTGCAAGATGCGAATCAATGAGATCATTATTGTAGTAGAATAAAAGATGCAGCTCTCGATGAAGTAGTTATTATTGTAATAAAAATCAATACTGTTTATTACAACAATGATGACTTTTTAATAAAGTTTCTATTATGACAATGATCTCCGATTTGCACCTGGCAGACAGTCAAAATACAGTTTCAACAATGGACACAATTTAACAATATTTAATTTGCAAGTACTAAAGTATGAGATAGGTTCAATTTAATTTGTAAGTATGAGACAGTTTCATTGACATCTAATGTACACGTATTTAACAGTTAAAATATTAATGTTCAAGTGCATGAGAAAGTTTCATTTACATTCTGATTATTCAACAATTTTATTTGCAAGCGTTAGCAAGTGGCCGAGTGGGTAAGGTAGGTACTGCACTTTTGTAGCCTATCACTTTGCGTTGCGAGTTGGCGCCCGCTTTGTAAACCACAAAACGGATGCACTCGGCTTGCAACCGTATGTGGTAAAATAATGTCAGTTCACTGTTCAAGGTCGATGGTTCTTTCCGGGTACTCCTGCTTCCTCCACAACTAAAACTGACAGCCAAGATATAGCAGAAATACTGCTTAAACACCATAAACAAATCAATAAATTGTTTTATTGGCATTTAGGGTATTTTACAATTAAATATTAAATTTTGCAAGTGAGATAGTTTCATTTCCATTCAGTTTATTAAACAATTGACATATTTCTTTAATTTCAGGTGCATTCTTTATTCCATATTTATTAATGTTACTATGTGGTGGTATACCTTTATTTGTCTTGGAAGTTGGATTAGGACAATATATGAGTCGAGGTGGACTGCATGCCTGGAATATTTCTCCACTTTTCAAAGGTATGTTTTTACAAAATCAACACTTCAGCAACATTCATAAAATATTACACAATGTTTAAGCATTTTTGAACTTTTTCTTTCTATTGACAATGGCTTTGCAAAAAAAGACAAGATCAATCGACATGGCACCAGGTACCAAAAGAAAAATGTTGTACACACAATACGGATTTTTTTAGTCGTGTTCCATCCGGAAGCGGATCTCTTATTATACGAAAAAAATCAATATATCAATACCTTGAGAGGGAATCACTTATTAATAAACGCTGGTGAGCTAAGGGTGATTTATATTTAATATGTTTTATTGCATATCAGTTAAAACTTCTGACATTTCATTGGTTTAATACTGATCAGCTGACAGGTATAATTCTGGAGTATGGAAAGCTCCGGTCCGATTTTCTGATATTGACGGTCAATATCGGCTGGAATTCGGACCGCGGGATTTGAGTTGACTTCAATTTTGTAATACGGATTTTAACTTTTACGTTAATGAACATATATGACAACAAACAACAATTAACATTTTATGTCAATGTTTTTGATCAAATACAGTAACATTATTTTACAAATGTTAAAAAAAAAATAACGATTTGAGGTCAATTAAATGAAAAACAATTTGAAGTACAGAGAGCTGATTTGAAAAAATGAATCTTGTTTTTTTTTGTTAATTTTTTAAACACTGTAGTTGAAAAGGAAGACACTTTTGACATTAAGGTAGATGTGGCTTTAATGTGTGTCCTTTTTGATTTATCATTTGTTTTTATTGTAATGACATTCTTGTTTTTTTTTAATAAAGCATCAGATCAGTGCGTTTTTGTTGTTTAATATAGATTAATATTTCTTCAATGCAATAAACACAATAGTAAACGACATAAAAGACAATATCACAAAATTTGGGCTACTCTCGGGTTGTGATATGGACCAGGAAACAGATATGACCCTCGCCTTCGGCTCGGGCCATATCAGTTTCCGTGGTCCATATCACAACCCTTGGGCAGTCCAAATTTTGCGATATTGCCTCCAATGTCATTTACTATTGTGTAAATATTTGTAGCGCTTCAGGTAAATTGTTTTTCGTCAATTAATATTTAGTTAAATAATTCTCATGTTGGACAAATTATTAGTACACTTCAATTTCTTGAATAGTTTATTTCATCATGGGTGGTACATATTTATTTCAATAGATCAGAAATCAAGTTATCCTTCTAACTGGTATTTTAGGTGATCGTTTCCGCCTTCAATTACACGAGAGTTCCTATCTCGAAAGTCCCATATTGCAGTATAGCAATGCAGAAAAAAGGCTGGGGCCTCTGGAATCAATAAAGAACACTTAGCCTTATTTGTTTGTAATTTACGGTATTCATAACAAAGTCTTTTCAAGTTGCCAATTCTAACTTCTGTCTCCTGTTTCCATATCCTCGTAATATTTTACATTTGAAGCAAAATGAAATGACATGCGAGACAACATGTATGTCAATATCAACAGAATCTACATCCCAAAAATGTTTTACGCAAAGGAATGGTATTCGAGTCACAAAGATCAACAAAATCTACATCCCAGAAATGCTTGTTTACCGTGTAATTGCCAAAGAATTGCATTGTTTTATTGTTTCATTGAATGCTGATTGTATTGATAAAACATGAAAGAGATTTGTAGAATAATAACAATAAATACTCGTATAATCCTCAATATAGAACCAATGCGCATGTATTTTGGCTGTTATTAACTAAAAAGTCAGATATATTAAAAAAGAGAGCCGCAATAGATTCACCATTGTTCAAAGTGCATCTCTAGAAGTTATCTCCCAAAATATTTATTTATATTATTCACCTAACATCTGGTAAAGAATCTAATTTCATTTGAGAATTTGCAAAAGTTGTAAGAGCATGCCGAACATCTGTCTGCACTTTATCATCACATCTTGGGTGCGATGTAGCCTATGCATTCTCCGTCTGCTTTGGTATATCATTGCTTTTACGGTGTACACGAAGGTTAAAAATTGGACTAAGTAAGCCACACACTGCCAAAGCGATTGAAAGTGTACACATGTATATAAACGGACCACTTATTTCTGAAATGTGACAAACTTTCTCACAAGTTTCACAAGTTTATTGATAACACTCAGACACAAAGTGTAACATGAGGTCAAACAATATAAACAAACATATACATGGCGAAATGTAGATGCGGCATAAACAGTAATTATTACATAATATAACACATCACATAAATCCAGTATAACACAATAGATAAATAAAAAAAGATAAACATAAAGACAGATTTAAACAATATTTGCTAATTTTCGTATAAACAGAGACAATCTTTTATATACTTGAACGTTGCATATTGATAGGAGACCAATCATTTTACTGTCGACGTCGTTAGGGTTTCTAATGTAATACTCTGGTATATATTTTTTTACGAAGAGAAACAATATTATCGTTTTTGCAAATAAATAAGTAATGATATTCATCACCGATACAGTTGTTACAATAATTACAAAATCGTTCATGCTTTGGAATATTGTTCCATCTCCCTGTTTCTATGGGTATTTTTAAATTAGAAGATCGTAATTTTGTTATCCAAATTCTATTATTTTCTGAAAGTCTTAACAAATAATTTTCCAATCTAAATTCCCTTTTAAATAATCCGTAAAATACCCCACGCGAAAAGCTTTAAACATCTCTAAACCAACTAGTAATAAAATGATCACGAAATATTTGCCTAAATAGATTTTTATCATAGCACCCTATTTGATTTGTAAAAATGTACCCTTGACCACAGTGATTAAAAATAGACTCTACAAAGTTAATCCATCTAAACACATATTGACCTTGATTTTTTAAACATAACATTAATAAAACGCTGCTAAGTTTTGTATTATTATTTACTAACTTAAAACACTATACATGTGTAACAGGAGGGTCCGGTGTCTGTGTGTCACCGTTCCCTCGAGTTTATTGAACTGTCTGATTAGCCACCAAAACCTTCAAAGAAACCACAAAATTGTACGACGTTCGCTAAGTGAGGCTTAGTAGTCTATTTGGCTCAAACCTTTTATGAACTTCAAACTAACGACGATCTGCCTAGTGAGGCAAGTGAGTCCAAATAGCTCAATATCTCAATGGAACGACGAACTGCTCAGTGAGACAAATAGAGTCTATATATCCTGGCTCCTCAGACGACTTCGTACCACTGGGCTCTGAGTCATATAAGTAGTTAGCAGTAAGACACAACTATTTAATAAGTTTTATAGATTATAAACAAGTGTAAATGCAAATGTGTTGTAAAGTGTTAGAAAAATGAATAAAGTTTTATGACAAAAATTCTATTAATATGTGGCAGGCGGAGGGCGATACTGGCAAAATTTAAATATCAATGTCCCCAAGAACACACTGTGGTGGATATGTCAAAATATCTTTTTAATACTCTTCCTACATGATGATGGACTGACTATGGATTCAATTATTTATAAAAAGTTTAAAAGATCAGAAATAAAAGTTAACAAAACGTACTGAAAATAAGAAATTTAAAATCAAAATTCCAAAAAGAAAACTTCTCCAAAACTATAAATTAACGTCTCATAATCAAATGGAAAAGGAACTATAATTGTTCCATTTGTAGCATTAACAAGTTTTCCTATCTGATTGGGATATGAACTTAACGATTGGGATAGGAACTATATTTGTTCCGCTTGGACGTATTATACCTCAAAAAACATGGCATAAACGACACTGAACTGAAGTTCAATCAAAGACTTATACTAACAATAAATTAAGGTTCATTGAGTATGAACTCAAGTTTAAAATTACACAAATTTAACTATTTTCAACAATATATACAAAATAAGATTAAATTTCAAACCAGTTAGTTTAATACAACACATATTGAAACACATGTAATAAAATTGCATTTTCCCAAACACAGATTTTAAAGGGGAGATAATATTTTTTTATACTAAAAAGCAACCCTGCCACATTCCTCCCCCCTCAGGTTCTTAAGAAAAAAAATATCAAGTAGTGATCATGAACAAATTAATAATTGTAAAATATATCAAAAAGTAAAAACATTTTAAGCACCAATTTTAACACCTGTCTATCCCTAAAGTTCTAGAGTTCACATTTCACCATCTTTTCACTATTTCTTCACTAAATTCGTTTCAACATGATGTCCTCCACACACGGATAAGTCACTTAACGATTGTGACAACGATCCTACGGAATCTTCTTCCGATAATTCACCGTTTTCTTTTTGGTAGCTTCTCCAGTGTCTATGTTGAGCTTAACAGCACGACGCATTTTAATTTGTCCCGGATCTTTAAACCACATGTTGTGTTCCATCTCTTCTTTGAGGTCTAGAGTTTTTACATCTTCTGCAGAATATTTATGTACTTCTTTTAGATGCTTATTTACCTTCCACCTTTCTGCAAATTTAACAGTACAATCTTTCACTGGGCAGAATGTGATTTTAACGAACTGACAATGCTGTAGTTTCCAATGTTTGGCGTAAGCTGAGTACGAGCGGAAATGAGAGCTTATACAGCCCTCTACCTCACAACACATCCCTTGTGAGGGCCACACCTGCCTTGGATCAGTCACCTTCTCTGGCACTACAAAACTTGACACACTGTTATCACTCATTCTGTAATATATAACTAATCTAATTTTTATACTGTAAAAGTACACAATAAATAATTTAGAATGGTAGTTGATTTTTTTTTGTGTATTCTCGGAAGCAATCTTTGTGTATCAATGTAAAGTTTTGATCACTCTATGTTTTGGCTTTTTCCAATGTTGTCTAACCGGTGTTAGGAGCACAAACGACAAATACGCACGACATGCCATCTACAGGCCGCGGTTGTCTCATATTATCATCTAAACTCATCATTTCATGAGAAGCAACATAATTTCCATCTCGGCCATGACTGTACATTTACTGTTACATTTACTGTTGTTTCTAAAATAAAATAACTATAACATGTTTGTGTTGTTCATTATCCATTGTTCATAACCGGTACTATATTTTCCCAAGTATAAACTTCAAAAACGTTCCATGTCTCACATGTGTTGTTTTTAATATGTACGCCAACATCGAATAAAACAATCGCTAGACCAAATACCCCCACTCGTTGTCGGAAGTTTTGGTATGTATATTATTTCTAGCAATGTATATTGAATCTAGACTTGGAACCCTACTTAATTCGGAAAACCTATACAAAAATCTAAATTCGACAACCAAAATACCTATATAGTATATTGCGCACTATAGGTTTTAAATAACATCTCAAAAATATTAGTGTACATAAAAAAAATACACGAACTACTTCATGATTCAACACATTTTATCTCTTTTATGTCTATATATAGATTGTAACTTTCGGAAATATGAATAATTATCATATCCCTATTATAACTTCGGAAATACAATTAAATTATCACATCCCTACTACAAGACAAAAATTATACTTTATTTCTCAAAAACAAAGTCAGTCAAAGCCATCTTTACAATAACAATTTTGAAACTTTCTATAAGGACATATTACATAAACTCTTCTCAAAAGAATAGAATTATATTGGATAGTAGTACTAATTTTATTCCTACTACCAATTTTCAATCTTTTTGCTAGTGAAAGTGAAATAAGACTGGTGTTCAGGCTTTATCTCTGTATTAATTAAATCATATTTAGGGCACAAAAATCTTATCAAAAATATTTACATATGTACAATAGGAAAACCAGTCAGACTGCACTTTCAAATGTAAATGTTAACTGATTATAAAGACGGGGAATACTTAATTGGCTTCCGAATTGATCGACCACAGCGTGTTCTTCGGGGAGGGGTTACAAACTCTGTTTGTACAGAGGGTGATGTATCATCCCTCGCTTCTGGAGTATCAAAGTTTGGTACTTCAATTGAACTCTGTGAGTCGTCAAAAATATTTAACTCATCAGAATCATCAAGTAAGTTTCCATCTGGTAACTCTTCATAATCAGGGGTAAATTCTGAGACATTATCTTGTTCCACGCCATTTGGTATTCTTCGACCTGTGTAGGGTTTCAAATGATCCACATGGACAACTAAAAATTTAGAATCAGGCAATAACTTTATTTTGTATAAAACATCGCTGATTTTCCTTTCAACATAATATGGACCGGTCCACCCCTTTGCTAATTTTTATCCGGCTTAGGAGGATACCATCTCCACACGAAACTACCCTCGTCAAAGGTACGTGGTTTTGCACCACGATCGTAATTTAGTTTTTGACGAGAAGCAGCTCGCTGGAGATTCTTATTGGCAAATTCATAAGTTACTGATAGGGTGTGTTTTATCCATTCAATATATTGGACAGGGCAAAGTTTAACTGTATTTTTAGTGTTCGTCATGAACACTGTAGTTATCGGTCCAGCTTGAATTAGATAAAAATAGATGTTGCAGGGCGGGAAACTTTTAAACAGGTTAAAAATCTCCTTATAAAAGTGTAAATAATACAGTAAACTTACTGATTAATCTGGTAGAACGTTACATACTATTGTCCTGAAATGGTAAAAATGTTTGAACACAGCTAAAATGGGAATCGAGGTGCTTAAAGGCTTTAAAGGGATGGCGGATTGAAACTAAAAAGGAGGTGTCGAATAGGCTTGATTATACAGTACGAGACGTTTATAATACACCCAAACCAATTTCAATTACTACTTCGCTTTTATTAAACTTATTAAATTTCCTGCATTGAGAAATTAAACGATTATCGAGTACATTATTAAAACGAAAATAGGGCCTATTTGTTTCACGCGTAGTAATATGAAAAATTAAAAAAATATCGAAGATGTCAAAATAGTTTCTCCATGAAAGTTGTTGCACATACCTGCCAACTTTCATGGTTTTGGCGTGATCTACACGATTTTAACCTTCTGTCACGACCGTGAAACAAAAATTTTGCATAAAACACGATTTTGAAGAAATTCACACGAAAAAATGTTTGTTATTTTGGCTGAAGGGAGATAATCTAAATTCTCGAAAAGGAGTTAACCATATTCTCAATATTAGCCAATCAGAATCGGGTTTTGCATCCATCACGCGGTATTTGCGTGAAAAACAGCTGATTGGATCCGGCATGTAAATAATCGTAAATATGACGAGTTTGGTTGACTTTTTTGTTGATTTTAAGGCTTCGGCGACGTAAATAAAGTTATGTAACTGGATGGACCACCGGCAATCATAGTGAACAGTTCTTGAGTAATGAATCGGGGTTCACAATCCCTGATACAACGAGCTGCAAGCACCACATGATGGCTATGCGAGTGACTAGGTCGTTGCAAGTTCCACGTTCTGCAGAGTTTGCATAGTTGATCTGAGTAGCCTTAATGACGTTAACAAACATATTGGTACTGTAATGCACGAAAGGTCACTAAAAATCCCAGAACACCCCTCTTTTGACTGAATCAGAAAAGGCAAAAAATATTTAAAAAATGTAATGCTTGCTTTATTTATACAAGGATGTATATTTATATTCTAAATATACGTCCTTGATTTATAGAAGAATGGAATAAAAGGAGAAATGCAGTAAATGTACATCAGGCAACTAATAAAGAAGAGAGAGAGAGTGGTTTCAATCTTTTAATTTCCCCCAAAACAGTCAACTGTAAATTAAAAAAGGACTTATTTCAAATGGGGTCCTTGTTAATAACTACAAAAAATACCTAAAAGTCTACTCATATGTCCTATAAGCAAATACAAATAAACCTAAATGAACAAGTATTAAACAAAAATGGCGGAATAATACCACTGAGACACCTTAAACTTCAACACATACGAACACTTTCAGCTCTTATAGAGCTTTGATTAAATGAAAAACCAGAAATTATATCAATAGGGCAAGTCATGTCCCTTCCAAATAGAAGTTTATGGGGTGAAAAACCAGTACTATCCTGAATAGTAGCCCTATAAGCCATTAATAAAAATGGGAGATGGTCATCCCAGTCATTTCGGTTTTCATTCACAAAAATTGTTAACATCTGGATTAAAGTTCGGTTCATCCTTTCTACCAAACCGTCAGATTGTGGCCTATAAGGACAGGTTCGGGTCTTTTCAATGTTTAATAATGAACAAATTTGTGAAAACAATTCAGATTCAAATTCTCTACCCTGATCTGAATGTAACCGAGTTGGAATTCCAAAACGACAAAAGACTTCAGTAACTAATTTGTCTGCGACAGTTAGGGCAGTATGGTTAGGTACAGGGAAAGATTCGGTCCACTTTGTAAAATAGTCAGTCATTACAATTAAATATTCATTAGCATTCTCTGTGACTGGACAGGGACCTACTATATCAACGGCAACTCTATCAAAAGGAGAGCCAACAACAGACTGTTGTAAATAATATTGACCAACACCGGGGCCTGCCTTTGCTTGTGCGCATCTGTTACATGACTGACACCAATTACTAACATCTGAAGTCATACCGGGCCAAAAGAAACGATGTTTAACTGAAGCTAAAGTTTTATCCCGACCTAAGTGTCCAGCAGTTCGAGAATCATGAAGGTGTTCTAGAATTTTAGACCTAACATCAAATGGAGCTACTAATAACAATGCAATTTCTGAATCTTGGGTTTCATACCAATAATAAAGTATACTATTTCGGACTGTCAACTTATCCCAACTATTCCATAAGGTCCTGACTGAATATGAACAACCTTGAATACATTCTTTTGGGAGTTTGACAAGAAACAATGATTTTAATTCCAAAATTTTTTTAATATCTGGGTCTTTTTTCTGCCATTCTGATATCTGCTCATCAGACCACAGACAACCAATTTGGGACTACATCATCATCGAATTCCTTTTGTACTGTACTTTGTGTCTTTTCTGGGTCAGATTGTAAAACCCGTATAGGAGCTAGGCTATTTAAAACTGCTTCATGTTTACAGTTTTCACTTGCACTAGCAGACACAAGTTGTGAATTAGTACAATCCGGACAGTCATCTCTGATGCATTTCCTATGCGGACGCCTAGACAACCCATCAGCATTAGAATGTAAACTGCCTTTTCTATGTTCTAAAAACATATCATATGTATCCAAGACACTTATCCATCGAGCTATCATCCCCTCAGGATTTTTAAACCCTTTCAGCCAAATTAAAGAGGCATGATCTGTTCTGACTTTAAAGTGTTGGCCCCAAAGATAATGACGAAATTGTTTGACAAAAGTCACTACAGCAAATAATTCTTTGTACGTAGTACAATATTTTCTTTGAGAGTCATTTAAAGTTTTACTGCTGTATGCGATCACTTTTTCAGAACCATCTTGGACTTGGGAAAGAACTGCTCCTATTCCATTATCACTTGCATCTGTATCAAGGATATATTCACCCGTTTCTTGGGGATAAGCAAGAATAGGAGAGGAAACCAATAATTCTTTTAATTTATCAAATGCTCCCTGACAATCTTCAGTCCATTTAAATTTTTTGGCCTTTTTGGTTAACTCTGTTAAAGGGGAGGCAACTTAGGAAAAATTGGGTGTAAACTTTCTGTAATAAACAGCCAATCCAAGAAAACTTTTTACATCAGTAACTGAGGTAGGAATGGGCCAATTTTTCACAGTTTCAATCTTTGAAGGATCACAACTTATTCCTTCCTTAGACACTACATGGCCTAAAAATACAACTTGGGTCTGGAACAAGGAACATTTATTGGTTTTAATTTTAAATTATGGTCCCTAAATCTTTGAAACACACATTTTAGATTTTCTAATGTTTTGTCAAAAGTTTCCCCCAAAAATAATCACATCATCTAGATAACAAAGACAACGTTCCCATTGATAACCTTGAAGGAGTTCCATTAATCTTTCAAAAGTAGGGGGACTGTTACATAGGCCAAAAGGTAAAACACGAAATTCATATAGACCTTTATCGGAAGTGAAGGCTGTCTTTTCTTTAGTTCTTGGGTCTGATTCACATTGCCAGTACGCCGACGCTAACTCTAATGTGCAGAAGCATTTAATCCCTCCTAAGGCATCCAAAGACATGTCTATACGGGGTAAGGGTAGGCATCTTTTCGAGTTACAGAATTTAATTGCCTATAATCTATGCAAAATCTAATTGCCCCATCTTTCTTTTTAACAAGCAAATTGGACTAGCCCAAGCACTAGAACTAGGCTCTATTATTCCTTCTTCCAACATTTTATCTATTTCTGTATCAATAATTTCTTTTGGGCTAAGGGTACTCTGCGGGGTGGGACGCGTATAGGTTTTGCATCCCCCGTATCTATATAGTGTTTTACAATGCCAGTTCGCCCTATTTTGCCACCAGGAGCTGTAAAAATGTCCTGATACTCATACAAACATTGTTCAAGTTTATCTTTTTGTTCCTGATCTAAATCAGGGGAAGCCTTTTCAATTAAACAATCAAGATGTTCAGGTAAACAAACTTTTTCAGTGTTTATTTGTGTTTTATTTTCTGAAGGGATTGAATGAATTTCTGTGACTGGATCTAGTTTTCCTAACAAAGTTTCTTTTGTCAAACAAACAGGGTGACTAGACAAATTGACTGTGTTTATTAAAACATTCCTATCATTGTCTTGACATAAAGTTCTAGCTATTAACAGTCCTCGTTTTTGTAAATCTTTTCTAGGTTCAAGTACAGAAGGTGTTCTTAATTTTTGACCAAAAATGTGTGCATTTACTGTTAATTCTGCTTCAGGGGGGATAACTATGTTTTCAGCAAGTTTAATATGGGAACATGTAGTATATCCTAACCTAGAAAGCTTGATTTTATGTCCTGCGACTATCATATGTGGCTTTGAAACAAACAAAGGAGCATCAAATCTTTCAAGAAAATCCATACCAAGGATTCCTGCTGTTTCAAAGATTTCTGCCACAATAAATTCGTGAATAAAAACTTTATTTGAAAGAGTAAATTTTAGTTCAATTTTCCCATAAACTCTCATTTCTTCCCCATCTACAGCAGTTAGGGTCGTTTGAACCTTTTCTAAAAGATCTGTAGACAATCCTAACTTATCAAAAGAAAACTTTGATATCACAGTGGCTACAGACCCAGTATCTATCAAAAATTGTAAAGTACAATTTTGAAATCTAGTTTTTGCAAATAGACAATTTTGCTTAATTGCATTTATTTGGATAACTGGCCATTTAATTTCTTTTTCACTTCGGACTGATTCTTTGGCCGCAGAATCAGTCCTACTTATTTTTTTTTCATTATCTTTTGGGTTCTCTGGTTTAGGGATGTTTTGATTTTGACGTGACCTACAAAATCTGGCTAAATGACCCTTTTACCGCATGTCCAGCATTCAATTTGATTTCTGTTTGTCTAAATGAAGGACGATAACCGGTATTTTGTCTTTGGGGTTTGTAAATTTATCTAAAGTTTCAGCCATTTTCCAATACATTCATTAAATGATTTTATCATTTCAGTATTTTGGCATGTTAGATCTGTTTTAGCTGAATTTTCTTCCCTTGTAATTTTATTTTCTTTATTGATGGTACCGATATTGAAGGATAGACTGTCATCCTTAGGTTTTCGTGGCAGAACAATTTGTGCGTTTGTAAAAGCCTCGAACTCTACCGCATAGGCAATCGCAGCCTCTAGCGTCTGAGGATGAGCAAACTACGTGTCTTTCCATTTCTGGATTTGATAAACCAAGGATAAATTGGTTAATAACTAATTGTTCTAAGACAACGCCATATTTGCCATCGGGATAAGCTAATCTAACTAAGCGGTGTAATGCATAGCCAAAGTCTGGGAAACTTTCAATTGATTTTCGTTTTCGAGCACGAAACTCGCATCTGTATGCTGTCACTCTTTCTCGCGGATTAAATCTCTGTGCTAATACATCCCTTAATGCGTAATAGTCATTTACAACATGGTCTGTTAAGTCACCCAACAGTTTCTGTGCGACACCACGCAAGCTCATTGATAATTGTTGGGCCTTTTCTATATCGGACCAGTTGTTCCAACGAGCAGCTTGTTCAAAATGAACTATGTAATCTTTCCAATCGACGGACTTTCCATCGAATTTTTCTGGTTCCTTATCTCTTCGTCTAACAGACGTACAGACCGGAGAATGCGAAATTCTCGGAGGAGTATGTGGATCTTGGTCATGTCGCGGTGTTCTAAATCTATAGTCACGATCACTAGTATTCAAACGAGTACCCCTTAAATCATTTAATCCAAGTCCAGTACTATTTCGAACTAGATCATAATTCTGACGTTCCGTAGGCCTACTTCGAAACAATTCAGGCGATTCATAAACTTCATCTAAGTTTAAATAGCGTCTATTATCTTGAGTACCTAATAACTTACGGGAAGGAGGGGGTCTCGGCGGTGGAGGCACATCTCCCTCAAAACTAACTCGTCTACTTGCTTGCCTTTCGAATTCATTTTTATCGTAACTTTGAGAAAAATCTGACCTTCCGGTTGCAATCTTATAAATTTTTAAGTTGTTTTATTTTATTTTATTTTAAATTTACTGCTAACTTATTATATATTGTTTCACTCAGAGCCCCACGTTGGGCGCCAAAAATGTAACAGGAGGGTCCGGTGTCTGTGTGTCACCGTTCCCTCGAGTTTACTGAAATGTCTGATTTAGCCACCAAAACCTTCAAAGAAACCACAAAATTGTACGACGTTCGCAAAGTGAGGCTTAGTAGTCTATTTGGCTCAAACCTTTTATGAACTTCAAACTAACGAAGATCTGCCTAGTGGGGCAAGTGAGTCCAAATAGCTCAATATCTCAATGGAACGACGAACTGCTCAGTGAGGCAAATAGAGTCTATATATCCTGGCTCATCAGACGAGTTCGTACCACTGGGCTCTGAGTCATATAAGTAGTTAGCAGTAAGACACAACTATTTAATAAGTTTTATAGATTTAATTAACAAATATATAAACAAGTGTAAATGCAAATGTGTCGTAGAGTGTTAGAAAAATGAATAAAGTTTTATGACAAAAATTCTATTAATATGTGGCAGGCGGAGGGCGATACTGGCAAAATTTAAATATCAATGTCCCCAAGAACACACTGTGGTGGATATGTCAAGATATCTTTTTAATACTCTTCCTACATGATGATGGACTGACTATGGATTCAATTATTTATAAAAAGTTTAAAAGATCAAAAATAAAAGTTAACAAAACGTACTGAAAATAAGGAATTTAAATTCAAAATTCCAAAAAGAAAACTTCTCCAAAACTATAAATTAACGTCTCATAATCAAATGGAAAAGGAACTATAAATGTTCCATTTGTAGCATTAACAAGCTTTCCTATCTGATTGGGATATGAACTAAACGATTGGGATAGGAACTATATTTGTTCCGCTTGGACGTATTATAGCATAAACGACAATGAACTGACTGACTGGGAGGTTTTTAACGTCCTTGACTACCTTTGTAGGTCTCGCACGGACGAACAATGAACTGAAGTCCAATGAACTGAAGTTTAATCAAAGACTTATACTAACAATAAATTAAGGTTCATTGAGTAGGAACTCAAGTTTAAAATTACACAAATTTAACTATTTTCAACAATATATACAAAAATAAGATTAAAATTCAAACCAGTTAGTTTAATGCAACCTCTTAATGTATGGTGTAGGCATATCAGTAAAGAATCAGGTTAGATAACTCTCCGGACAAAAATCTGTGACCTTTTGTTTGAATTGATATTTTATTGTGAAATAATGTAATTGAATGTTTGATATAGGTAAGATATTTAATTTGGGAATTTAAACATTCTTCCTGCACAATGATTGTTTATTTAATATTTGGATTTAAAAAATGCAAGATTTTTAAAAAATTCATATGATGGTAATTTTCTATAAAACCGCATTTTCAGTATGTTAACTTGGGAACCCACTAAAACCCATCTAGCATATGGAAGATTTATACTTCACATATCTGCAGTACAAATTTCATTACAATCGGACCAATGGATTTTTTTGGCTTTACTGTTAAAAATGTTAATTTTTGTAGTTTTTGCGCGTGGTCTTTTGATTTTGACTCGAGTTATGTTCCTTTGGCCACAAATTATTAGTTTTTCCCACTTTGAATGTGCTGCCATCTGGCGTTAATTGGTATGCCTACATGGTGTGTGTCCTATGTCATTCAAAAAGCAATGACTATCCAATCAGTTCTGGATATGACCTGTCACTGATAACAGCCGAGCGGTTGTTTTTACACGAAATTCCCTGTGTTAATTGTCTCTGACCTCTCTGTCAAAGTGTTGATGACATAAAATTTACTGTCTGAAATTTACAAAACTGTTTAGATAATGGATTTAAATTAAGTGCATCATAGACATAGGACAGTACAGTCTTGCAAATAAAATTGTATTACATCAAATGAATACTGAATGTGAAATCAATTTAAAATTCATTAAGGATTTTTATCATAATTCAGAAACATTATATGAGAGCTAATAGAAAGAGCTAATAGAAAATAGAAAATAGTTGACCCTGTTAAAGAAGTAAATAATTTCGATGAAATTATATTAGAAATATGTAAAAGTAACATTGGAACAGTCTTAAAATACAAATGTACTATAAATTATCATACCTCCTGTAAGAAAGTTCTTTTATAGTAAAACGGTTTTATTTTCGCATAGTTGTCAAAAGAAATAACGTTGACTGCACTATTGCAATAGTAAGCACTGCTGTTGTGAAGACTTTTGATTTCTATGTCAATCATCATCAAAATATATCAGTGCGGGAGGCGGAGTTTTGATCTGACTGACAAGTGGGTGGCACTACCTGTGCAACTGATGTACATCATTTGAAAGAGTGTCGTCTGCTACAGCGCTCAGATTTGTTTTTTGTATTTTTTTATTTTGACAGTATTTTTGTTGACTTTTCAAACTGTGAAACATTTTAAAAAGAACAGAACTATCTGTCAATGTTACTTTTAAAAATAGTCCACAGTCAGTATAATAATAATATTAATGTTGTGTTTTACATTGACTATGGAAAATAGTAGCCAGGGTGATGGACAATAGTGCACTCCCCTTCGGGTCGTGCACTATTGTCCATCACCCTGGCTACTATTTTCGCATAGTCAATGTAAAACACAACATTATTATATAAATAGTATAACAAAAATACCGCAGTTTCGACAATTAACACAGGAAGCATGTCTGAATGAAATCATTGTATTGAAAAATAAAAGTCATTTAGACAGTACGTATATTCAACAATTGAGAAAAAATATTCTGATTGCGTTTAGAATTTACTAAAGTTTTTGCAATAAACTGTGTAAATGAATGGCATTTTATTAGAATCACCTGATACTATTTTTATCAGCATTATTAAAATTACTGATGATAGACTGGTATTTGTCAATGTGTGATGACAGAATTTACAGTTTGTGTTAATATAAGTGACACAGGGTTAAGAGATTTTCACTAGTCGAACCATACATTAAATCTTATAATTACCTCATTATAAACTCCTCCGTACGGTCGGAATTTATAATGAGGTTATTATATAATACAAAATAAGTTTAATTTACATTCTGATATTGAAACACATGTAATAAAATTGCATTTTCCCAAACACAGATTTTAAAGGGGAGATAATATTTTTTATACTAAAAAGCAACCCTGCCACACATGTAATAACACTGACATAAACACATCTGTTTCTTTAGTATGGCTCTTGGTATACTTGTGTTAATAATTTGATTTAATTTTTTAATATTGATAACTATTCTAATATAAACAAATCATTTTGAAAAAATAAAATATCCAATAAAAAGTCAGTTAAAAAAAGACTGTAAAAAAACTGAAAGAAAAAATATCTACGTTTACTGATGAATCAAAATTATTCTTATACAGTAAACTTAAATTAAATATTGGTCTAGAAAAATATTTATCTGAATTGCCATGTTTTAAAAGTAGACAAATATTAACAAAATTTTGTTTAAGCGACCATAATCTACAGATAAGAAACTGGTCGTCATAAAAATATTCCCCGCCAACAGAGACTTTGTAAGACATGTAAAGTTATGAATTTCATTCTAAGTCCAAACTCAACCCTTTTACCGGTAGTATGTACCTTTCTGAAACATATCTTAAATTGATATAGGGTCCACGCCGGTCAGAGAGTCGGCTATTGTTAACTAATTATTTATTGTATATTGTATATAAGTTTTGTATTGCTTTGATTCAAAGGGGTGTAATTTTGCAATAAAGATTATACTATAATTTGACGGCCTCTTTATTTTTGCATGCAATTGAAAAACAAAAAAGTCGAGTTAGCGCTTCATGTACATAGCGCCATGACATACAAAGAGCAACCGCATCTAATAGTAAAAAAATCAAATTTTTCACTGATTAATTAAAACAATGCCGTTTGAGTTATACACAAACTGCATTGTAATCTTTTATGTTTTAGTAGATAGCTATTTTAAGATGTAATACATCTTATTTGTATTAATTGCATCGATACACTGGGGTATCTATTCCGTAGTTGACTCGGTGTTCTAAAGCGGTTCGGCAAGAATCAGACTAAGTAGATCCTCAAAATAATTTTTTTTCTCCTTATGACCAAAAAGTAAGATTTCATAAAGACCGGGATAATTTTTTGTTTGAACACCGCATTTTTTTCATCAACACCAGGTTCAGAAATGCCAAAAACTGACCAAAGATCCAGAAAATCTGGGACGAAACTTACATTCTTTACGTGATAGGGGATATCGTTAAGATACTCTGCTAGCATCCGTAAAATTAGCTTTGAGATATAGTGACCAGAAAATTTTACACACATACTGGCCCCTCACTGATACTGCCGATGTCTACTGAAATATATGATGATTCTTGACCAAACCCTTCGGGAAGTTTTGAGTCTGATTTTTCTTCCGTAGTGCGACAGTGTTTTACCAGCAGACTAGTCTCCTTGAACTAGCCGGCAGTTTAGCGGCGAGCACCCTTTGACCCATCTTTCAAAATTACGTTTTGTCATATTCTCTCCTTTCAGGATTGTGGTCATGGAGTTAGTGGTCTACCGTATGTTTATGATACTATAGGGAAACGGGACAGCTAAAGGGGAGGTTTAGGTACACATAAACCGGTTTAACCCTACCGTTGGCTTTTGCTAGTGCCGTTACCAAGTCCGGCTGTCGTTGTTTACGTTTGTCTTTTGTCTTGATTGTGTTTTTCCTGTTTATTTCCCTGGCAAATTGTGGCATGTGACTGTAATTTTCAGCCATTGTAGATGTTTCCTGTTATCCCATGTTATTCTTGTTTTACATTTATTGTGTGTTTGATACATTTCCCAATATTTGTGTGTTCGAATCTAGCTTGGAACAGGTAAAACAATCAAAATACCACATAAAAACATGTCTTTAATTCAAGTAAATGAAGGAAATTGGATAAGGAAAGGGACATCATGTCGATATTAGTTGACACACAGTAAATTTGGACACTACCTTAGAGACTGAGTTCAACACAACATGTCATCCAATATTTAGACACTACCTCTGAAAGTGAGCTCAACACTGTGTGTTATCCAATTTAGACAGCACCTTATAAACTGAGTTGAGCACTGTGTGTCATCCAATTCGGAAACTACCCGAGAAATAACAAAATACCGAGGTTACTGTGAATTTAGGTTCTGCATTTGCGCATTCCGACAACTTATGTCTCATCAGTGCAGATAAAATCAAAACATTTGGATATCCATGACATGTGAGACAGAAAATAAGTTCGCCGGTGGTGTGTGGATTCCAATTTTGACACTACCCCAGAAATTGAGTTCAACAGTGCTGTGTCATCCAATTTTGACACTACTTCAGAAATTGATTTTAACACTGCTGTGTAATCCAATTTGGAAACTATCTGAGAAACTGAGATCAACACTGGTGTGTCATCTAATTTGGACACTACCTGAGACTGACGAGTCATCAAATTTGGACATTACCTGAGAACCTGAGTTCAACAGTGGTGTGTCATCCAATTTGGAAACTACCTGAGAAACTGAGTTCCACGGTGGTGTGTCATCCAATTCGGAAACTACCACTACCTGAAAAACTGAGTTCAGTACTGGTGTGACGTTCAATTTCGACACTACCTGAGATACCAAGAACTTTCAACCCGGCATGTCATCCAAATTTTACACTACCTCAGAAACTGAGTTCCAAACTGATGTCTCATTCAATTTGGAAACTACCTCAGAAACCGAGTTAAACACCGTGTGTCATCCGAAAGAAACGTTAATAATCCCTACAACTTGGATAAGGAGACGTTATACAAACTCCAAGCATCTTCATCTGGGAAGAAATTACTAATATAGAGAATATTTAATGTCTTTTGACAATGAGCAATCTGGATAATTTTTATTTTTTATAGATAAGCCTGTAAATCTGCTAATTTATACAGGAATATAAATAGAAAAACATGCATATTACATGTATATGCTTCTAAAATCAATGTAACGAGTTCTAGGGTGTCATATTATTTAAATCATCTTTCCACTTTTGGATGGTCACTCCTCAGTTCATTATATCAAGGATTTAAAATTATTATTCTTATCTATTAGAATATGGATCATACATCATTTTAAGCCAAAAATATTGATAGGTCCGTGTGGTAGTTTTTGAGATTTAAACCCCTGAAATTTTGGCGGGAAACCGAACTTCTCTAGACTTTTCATTCACTTTGCATTAAGGTAATCAACCTTTGAAATTCGATGAAGGCATATCAAGAATTTCATCAAATTTTGTCAGAAGTCTATTGAAGATGAATACTATCATATTTTGAAAAGAAAATAAGGGGTCAGTGTACAAAATTTTCTAATGCATAATAATGTATAAAACAAGAGAATTCCGAAAGTCAGAGACAGTTTCAAAAACCTGAGGAGTGACCATCCTTAATATTTTTATTACAGGTATTGGAGTGGCAACCACTGTCATCCTTTTCTTTTTAAACATATATTACATCATAATTATGGCTTGGGCAGCATTGTATTTTGTTATGAGTTTGACATCTACGTTACCATGGTCACACTGTGACAATGACTGGAATACAGACAGGTATGTTTCGTTTTTTTTTTTATTAACTTGTGACTTTTATTTTATTTCCATCCATTATATTCCATTTTTTTGTCGTTTGTCTTTGACCTTGACGGTCGACTAGTTCCTATTGTATAAGAGTATACAATAGGAACTAGAGTATACAATAGGAACTAGTCGACCGTCAAGGTCAAAGACAAACGACAAAAAATGGGATATAATGGATGGAAATAAAATAAAAGTCACAACTTAAGACAAATATTGTCAAAACATTTTGAGGAGGTACAGCGAACACCAGAATACCGTACCGAACGATCTATAGATAAAGAAATCAAGAAAAGATCAAATGGAATTGGTACAACTTTACCGTACTGAAGTATATTGACCCCTGCGCGTGCAGCTGCATTAGTTAAACTGGGTTCCTGTTGTGTTACGCTGGCTACACTAACGAGCGTAGCATTGTGGAACGGTGGACCAGTTTACTGCATTAGTATGAAATCCTGAACATAATGCTACATATTTTACCTTTTTATCCCTTAACAATCGTATATAATTTTGGATGATGCAAATATATATCTTGGAAATCAGTTATTATTATTTTTTTTTGCCTTTAAGAGTAAACCCTCTGGTATTTTATA
>MJUU01045882.1:0-15204 GCA_002080025.1 Modiolus philippinarum
AAAATGCAATTTTTCTAAATATGTCAAATCTTTATTTTTTATCGGATATTAATGGGATTTTTTTCTTTGGATTCCTCTTGAGCTAAGCTTTCAGTAGTATATCAACGGATTTTTTGTAGGTCTTACCGTTTCTGAGCTACAAGGGGTCAAAGGGGCCAAAAATGCAATTTTTCTAAATATGTCAAATCTTTATTTTTCATTGGATTTCGATGGGATTTTTTTCTTTGAATTTCTATGGATGTAAAGTTTTAGTTGATAGTACATATTTTGCATAGCTCTTACGGTTTTTTATCAGTAAGTAATCAAAAGGGTTTTTTCCCTATTTTGTTTCTAGTTAATAACTGTGTCTAGCTTCTTTTTGTGTCCATCTAATTATTGTGTCAAGCTCTTTACTGTGTCCACATTCACTTTAAACTACTTTTGTTGAAATTTCAGTGGTCGACATGCTGCGGTCGTATCATGCTGCGCTTGGCGTAGCCCTTTATTCAATAAGTACTATGGTAATGATCATGTGAGAATGCAGTCTAACTAGTATAAATAAAGAAGCAACTTCTTGCTTGAGTTGATCTTGCTATATTTTAATTTGCAATAATTTGAGGTCATGATTGTTCTTCTGAGTTACAAAACATGTGTATGAATAATCAAAATGGCACAGAACATTTTATTCAATTATAACCAAAATTAAATTGAGAGATTGAAACCAAAATAAACATGATAAATATTCCAAATATATTGGTGAGAATAAAAACAAATAAGCATTCCAGATATATTGGTGAGAATATAATCAAGACAAAATGCATTTATCTTCTTACACTACAAATGTATCTGAGATTAATGGCACCATTTAAGAGTTATATGAGATAACACCAACTTAATCAAATGAATATTTTATATGTTTTCCAAAAAAAAAATAAATTTAAAAAAAAATAAAGTACTCGCTCGCCCCTGTATTTTGGTACTCGCCTCTAAATAATCAATATTTAAAATAAAAATAAAAAAATTTTCTTATCGCTCGCTCGCCCCAATTTTTTATGCCAAATAGTCCGAAGAACAAGAAATTAAATTGGTGTGGCCTAAACTGAAATTACAGATCATATGTTGCATTTCCAGTATCTTTGTTCTGATTGAAAAGACTGGTTTTCAGAACCTCTCAAAACTGGCCAATTTGTTCGGTCCCAACAGAGACCTGTTTTCAGAGGTTTCACTGTATGCTGTTTCAAACTTGTCGGGGTTAAAGGATGCTGAAATTTAGATTAAGGATTTTAATAGTGAGTGGTGGCCTACGGATTCAATATTGTGATATGGCAATAAAAAATGAAATGTCTAAATTACAAATCATTTTGTCAGAGGAGTTTGGATATGGTACTAAACAACCTATTATACTGTCTACATTGATGCAAACAAATGTACCAAAGTATTTTAAGAAATACTGATGTTAAATAGACACTATATACATATACCAATGGTATTGGTTCTCATATTCATTTGTTGGGGAGGGGTTGAGCTGCTTGCTTGGGTTATGAATTAGTATGTTGGTTTATGTAAAACTGGTTTGACTTAAGAACTCTTGCACTTGTGGAGTTTCAAATTTTTATGTAATATTTCTTTTTTATGGTGTTAAATTGTAACTAAATGTTCACTTTTTGTCTTTATTTTAGCTATTTGAAATGCTTAGTAATGACATTCCAAGTAAAGAGGTACCTTCACTAATGGCTGAATTTCTAACAGGTATTATTTATGTCATATAAATTTGAGTATTACACAGAACATCAACTTAATTGTTGAATCAAACAATTACTATTTATACATGTAGTAAACATATTTCAAAACTACACTGTACATCAATTTGATTATAAGAGTTTTTTGGTCAAAGATGTATTGGCTTAAATCAATCGAAATGGTTCAATATTTGGTTTTATGCCTAGAAATTGTGAGGGCTGTTCTAGAAATAATTGTGGGGGGGGGGGGGGTCGAAGGTACTTTAATTAAAATTTGATGGGTTGTGGGGTAAATTGGAGATGTTCACTGAAGAAGCAATGGTTTCCAGACTTTTTTTCTAGACCGTTCCAGATATTAAGCTAATATTTGCTATATGAGTCTACCACTATGAGTTACAGATCAAGTATGATTTTGGTTCCGGTCCATTGATTTTTGACAGAGTTATGGGCCTTGGACTTAGAAAATTTTTGTTAAATCTAGGTTTTCCTGACTTTTTTTTCTAAACCGTTCCTGATATTAAGCTAATATTTGCTATGTGAGTCTACCACTATGAGTTACAGATCAAGTTCCAGTTTGGTTCCGGTCCATTGATTTTTGACAGAGTAATGGGCCTTGGACTGAGAAAATTTTGGTAAAATCTAGGTTTTCTTGACTTTTTTTCTAAACCGTTCCAGATATTAAGCTAATATTTGCTATATGAGTCTACCACGATCAAGTTTGAGTTTGGTTCCGGTCCATTGATTTTTGACAGAGTTATAGGTCTTGGATTTAGGAAATTTTGGTAATATCTAGGTTTTAGGGACTTTTTTTCTAAATCGTTCCAGATGTGAATCTACCACTTTGAGTTACAGATCAGGTTTGAGTTTGGTTTTGGTCCATTGATCTTTGACCGAGTTAGGGGCCTTGGACTTAGAAACTTTTGGTAAAATCTAGGTTTTCCTGACTTTTTGTCTAGGTAAAATCTAGGTTTTCCAGACGTTTTGTCTAAACTGTTCCAGATATTAAGCTAATATTTGCTATGTGAGTCTGCTGCTATGAGTTACAGATCAAGTTTGAGTGTTGTTTCAGTCCATTGATTTTGATGGAGTTATGGGCCTTGGACTTGGAAAACTTTTCCATTACTATTTTTGCTGGAATAACAAAAAATTATTCCAGCAGTAGGGGACTTATGTTTTGCCTTGCAATATGATCCACACTTGTTGTATTGTGTATGTGATTTTAAATTCAATTGGATGACTCCTTCCTGTTAGCTGATTACTTGATTTTTTGTATCATTGAGAATACTGTGAAATATAGTCTGTAACTTGGAAATGATGAGTTGTATTATTAGATGATTTGCAGGACATTGGACAACTGCCTCTTGTTTGGCAATGCTGTGAAAATACCATGTCTTCCATATCCCTTCCTGATTTTGTAAATAGTAAAAAAAATCAATTCAAAATCAACTAACAGGTGACCGTAAACTACACAGAGAAAAACCCAAGGAGCTACTAATCCAACTTCTGTTTAATTGTATGCAAACAGAAATGGTAGTTGAATATCGGTAAATAACATATCAAATAATGATGTAGAAGTAAACCACTTTACCTGTCTATACAGCAGAGGTAAAAAATGAAAGAAAAAATTAATGGTTGATTTTTTTTTTTATTTTAACAGGGACTACATACTCAAGCATGAGGAGGCAGACTGATAGAGATATACTGAGACAATTTCCATTCTCTATGGCTGAAACATTCAGAGGTCAAATAGAAAAGGTATGACTCACATTTAGTATTTCAATATTTTGCTGCCGACTTAATGTAGTGAACATAATTAAATGTTACAAATACGGTATCTCATTCATCTGACAAAAATAAAATTGATGTTAAAATTTGTTTATATTGTTTATAGATACATTTAACAAAGATATGCAATGTTTGATCTAATTTTTTTAAGGGGAGATAATTAGTAAATAGATAATAAGGCCACAATATCAAAGATAAATTATGTTTGTGATTTTATTACAAATGCTCCCCACAACTTTATTTAAGATCTTTATATTTTTACCCTTGCCCATCATTCTGTTATTCTGTCATTCAGCAACTAATAGTTTTTTAAAAATTTTTCAAATTTGCATGAGATATTGCTTGATATTGGGTATGTCTATTTACCTTGATGAAGTACAGATCCAATTTGAGTTTTGTCTTGATATTGCAGGAGCTGTTATTGCCCTTTGGATTCAAACTATGATAAAATAACAATTTTTGTAGACATGCAATAGAAACATTGTATTGATATTTTATATTACATTATTATACCCCCTGCTTGAAAAGGGGGTTATATAGTGATGGGGGTGTCCGTCCGTCCGTCTTTCCGTCCATCCGTCCGTTACACCTGAGGATACCCATCTCTTATCCGCTACTCCTCCTGAACTACTGAATAGATTTTCATGAAACTTTAACACAGTCTTTATGACATAATGTAGATGTGCATCTCCTATTTCAGAATTAGATTTGATTGATTTTGGGGTTTCCCGTAGCAAAACATGGACTTAGCCATTACATTACAAGTGGGTACCCATCTCTTATTGGCTACTCCTCCTGAAGCACTGAATAGATTTTCATGAAATTTTAACACAGTCTTTATGACATAATGTAGATGTGCACCTCCTATTTCAGAATTTGATTTCATTGATTTGTGGGTGTTTCCCATAGCAAAACATGGACTTAGCCATTACATTATAAGTGGGCACCTATCTCTTATCTGCTACTCCTCCTGAACCACTAAATAGATTTTCTTTAAACTTTAACACAGTCTTTATGACATAATGTAGATGTGCACCTCTTATTTCAGAATTTGATTGAATTGATTTTTCAGGTTTCCCATAGCAAAACATGGACTTAGCCATTACATTACAAGTGGGTATCCATCTCTTATCCGCTACTCCTTCTGAACCACTGAATAAATTTTCATGAAACTTTAACACAGTCTTTATGACATAATGTAGATATGTACCGTCTATTTCAGAATTTGATTTGATTTATTTTTGGGGTTTCCCATAGCAAAACATGGACTTGGCCATTACATTACAAGTGGGTACCCATCTCTTATCTGCTACTCCTCCGTAACCACTAAATAGATTTTCATGAAACTTTAACACAGTCTTTATGACATAATGTAGATGTGCACCTTCTATTTCAGAATTTGATTTGATTAATTTTTAAATTCTGGAATCAAATGGGGGTGCAAGAGGGTATTTATTAGTGGGCTTTGCTCACAGTTTTTCTAGTTCATTTTATATTCCAGTTTACCTGGATGATTGAGGATGAGTTTCCTTATGGCTCATCAATTTTTTATACCCCCAGATGGAGGATAGGGGGCATATTGTTTTTGTCCTGTGTGTCTGTCTGTCTGTCTGTGCATCCGAAACTTTAACCTTGGTTATAACTTTTGAACTATGAAAGATAGATTTATCATACTTGGCAATTATATAAATTTAGCAGAACTGCCGCCCCCTCGATTTTGGAGGGAGCCTGTGATTTTCACTCAAATTTTGTTTCCTGCAAAAATCATATAAATTATGTTTGTTTTGTTTTCCTTTACCGGATCTAGAAAATAATTGATGGAATAGCATGTGTATCCTCCACCGTAAAAACATGTAATAAGTTTGTGTTTTGTTGATCATTCCATTGGGAGGACATATTTGAATGTATAAACTGTAGAAAATGTTGAAAGGAGATGCTGAAGACAGCAACTGCATCCGTGCCAATCTGAAAGTCAAAATGAATAATGGCTATTCGAATCTTATTCAACTGAATTCTGGTACTTAGAACATCATTTAAAGGGTCATTCTCAACTAAACAAAGAAAGGCATTGTAATTACCTTACAATTTTAGGAGCCTCCCTCTAAAATATTGAAAACTCCCGAAAAAGTTTCCCATTTCTCCCGGTGATAAAAAATAGGATTGGCAGCTCTGATCTAGTCAAGTAGATCATAAATATGCCCTCAAAAAATTAGGTCAGGTCAAAGGTCAAGGTCACAGTGGTCAAAATTTAAAACTTAGATTCCATTTTCATATGTTTTGTATGTAAATTTATTAAGCTAAATTAAGTGGTGCTGGGGGCTTATGTAGTGTTTCACAAACACATCTTGTTTTGTTGTAGTTATGTCTATTTGACTGTCAAATGTTATTAAATACTAGTTCCCAATTTTAAATACTACTTTGAATAGATACTGACTTGATATTTTATAGACAAGTTTACTTTGATGAGTTACAGATTGGATCATTGTGTGGTTTGTAAGTGTTATTACCCTTCAGACTTTCAATTTCATGAAATAGCAGTTTTCTAGACTCTTTTGATTTATATTCGTTGAGATAGTGACTTAAATTTGCAGGGATGTGATTCTTCCAGCAAGTTCCGAGATATCTGCCAGTCCCATTGTGTCCCAGACTGTTTCAGCTCTTTTTCATACTTACTCTTTGACAAATTTTCTGTAATGTCTACAGTAAATAATGTCAGAATTTACATCTTGGTATTTGGTGTGTTAGTTAAACTTCAGCACTTACAGATATAATTTTATTTTTGTTAGATATTATTAATGGGGTGGTTGAGGGGCATCTATGTCTTTCAAACACATCTAGTTTTTCTAGATTTTTAGATGTTAAAATTTGCTTATTTGTTTATAGATATATCACGCCGAATGATGGCTAAAGCTTACATGGCCTTTGGCTGTCTGTCCGTCTGTCCATTAACTTTTATTCAAAGATCTTCTCTGAAACTACGGAGCCAATATTAAACAAACTTGGTTTGAATCATCACCAGGGTATGCACTTTCAAGTTTATGATTTTTATGTCTGTAGACCAAACAACATGGCCACTGTTACTAAAAATAGAACATAGGGGTAAATTGCTGGTTTTTTTTGCAAATAACTCGAAAACAGTTACAGTTACAGATATAAAAAATCTGACATGGTGTGAAAATGGTCAACATGTTGAGATCTACCCATTCTGCAATTTGGGAGAAAATCCAATAACTCATCTTGGAGTTATTGCCCTTTTTCCATGAAATTTCTGTTTTTTGTGTTACTTTTTAGCTCGGTGGGACGAATGTCCAGAGAGCTATTGTCATCACCCCGGCGTCTGCGTCGTCGGCGTCATCATAACTTTAACCTGGCTTGTTGAATGGAGACCTGAAGAACTAGGATGTTGATATTTGGTATGTGACATCTTTGTGATGAGAGCTTTCTTTTGGTACCATACCTCTGGAAAGTAGGCTTTTAGTGGTAGGGTGTTCATATTTGGTATGTAATTTCCTTATGATGAGAGCTTTCTAATGGTACCAGATTTGTAGACATTTTGAACTTGACCATGCCCTTAAGGCAATTTTTAAAAAAAACTTTAACCTTGCCTCTAGAAGGTAGGCTTTTAGTGGTAGGGTGTTCATATTTGATATGTAACTTCCTTATGATGAGAGCTTTCTAAAGGTACCATATTTGTAGACATTTTGACCTTGACCTTGCCCTGAGGGCAATTTTTAAAAAACTTCAACTTTGCTTCTAGAATTAAGTTTCTTAGTGGTAGGGTGTTCATATTTAGGATGTTACGTTCTTTTGATGAGAGCTTTCTAATGGTACCATATTTGTAGACATTTTGACCTTGACCTTGCCCTGAGGGCAATTTTTTAAAAACTTTTAACTTTGCTTCTAGAATTAAGTTGTTTAGTGATAGGGTGTTTATATTTGATATGTAACTTTCTTGTGAAGAAAGCTTTTTATTTCTTTCGAATTTATTGTGCATTGAGGTTACTGGAATCCCCGGTGAGCTATGTTGTCTTCTGACAACTCTTGTTGTCTTATGTATTGAAATGATAGATGATAGAGGTAAAGTTTAAATTACAAAAATGGTCAGCATAATAAGATCTACATGTCCTGTAATTTTGAAGAAAATCTGACGACCCATATAGCCCCTTTTTCTTCGAATTTTCACAATTTTTTTTACATTTTTATAGGACCGCAAAAAATTTGAGGTCGTATTATGGTATGGCGCTGTCGTCGGCGGCTGTGGTGGCAGCATTGTTGTCTGTAGACACTTTTGTTTTTGGTCAATAACTTAAGTCTAAGTTGATCAATCCTTATGAAATTTTAACACAATGTTCCTTTGCTCAAAAGGAAGGTGTGGGTGGGTTTTGGACATACTGGCCCCTCCCGTTTTTAAAAGGGGACCAAAAAGGGCAAAATTGGGTGTTTTCACATATTTGGGTGTAGAATTTTTATACCCCTGCTTGAAAAGTGGGGGGTATATAGTGATGGGGGTGTCCGTCCGTCCGTCCATCCGTCCGTCCGTCTGTCCGTCCGTCCGTTACACATGGGGGTACCCATCTCTCATCCGCTACTCCTCCTGAACCACTGAATAGATTTTCATGAAACTTAAACAGTCTTTGTTACATAATGTAGATGTGCACCTCCTATTTCAGATTTTGATTTGATTGATTTTTGTGGTTTCCCATAGCAAAACATGAACTCTGCAATACATTACAAGGGGGTACCCATCTCTTATCCGCTACTCCTCCTGAACCACTGAATAGATTTTCATGAAACTTTAACACAGTCCTTGTGAGATAATGTAGATGTGCACCTCCTATTTCAGAATTTGATTTGATTGATTTTTGGGGTTTCCCATTGCCAAACATGGACTTTGCCATTACATTACATGTACACATGGGGGTACCCATCTCTTATCCTTATGAAAAATTGATAAGCACTTATCTATTAGATTTTTGATAACTTGTTTCCTTATGGAGAAATAAGGGGCCAAACGGGGTCCAAATCGCAAATCTGCAGATAACCTAAACTTTTTATTTTTCATCGGATTTTGATGAGATTTTTTTCTTTAGATTTCTCTTGTTGTCAGCTTTCTGTAGTATACCAACAGATTTGAGGTATCTCTTATCATTTCTGAACTATGAGGGGTCAAATAATAAAGGGGGCCGAAATTGCAATTTTTGAAAATATGTAAAATTGTTATTTTTATTCCGATTTCAACATTTTTTCTTTTAATTCATCTTGATGTAAGCTGTCAGAAGTATGTCAACAGATTTAGTGTATCTCTTACAATTTCCATGCTTTTAAGGATCGAAAGGGCTAATTTTAATGTTCCCTAGTTTGCGTCCAGTTAATTAATGTGTCAAGCTCCTTATTGTGTCCATCAAGTTATTGTGTCAAGCTTTTAACTGTGTTTACTTTCACTTTTAAATTACACTTGTTTAAATTTCTTTGGTCGACATGCTGCAGTCGTATCATGCTGCGCTCGGCGTAGCCCTTTATTACTTTTATTAGCCCTTTATTACTTTTATTTCAAAAACTATTTGAGAAAGAGGTTAAGTTTGAATTGCAAAAGTGTTAAGCTCATCATGGACTACAATTTCTACATATGTCCAGCGGGATCGCATCTCATCCAAGATGGCCACCATCAGGGAACATAGTTTAACATAAGGACCGTATGGGAAATGCATTCAAAGATCTTCTTCTTTGAATCTACTGAGCCAATTGGATCCAAACTTGATCACAATAGTCCATTGGTGATACCCTTCAAAGTTTATGATTTTTATGAGAAAAGCTCATCCAAGATGGCCACCAGCGAGGCACATAGTTTAACATAAGAACCCTATGTGAAATGCATTCAAAGATCTTCTTCTCTGAAACTACTGAGCCAATTGGAAGCAAACTTGGTCACAATAGTCCATTGATGATCCCCTTCAAAGTTTGTGATTTTTATGCGCGTACCACATCCAAGATGGCTGCCAGCGAGGCACCTAGTTTAACATAAGGACCATATGTGAAATGCTTTCAAAGATCTTCTTTGAAACTACCGAGCCAATTGGAACCAAACTTGGTCTCAATAGTCCATTGGTGATCCCCTTCAAACTTTGTGATTTTCATATGCATACCTCACCCAAGATGGCCACCAGCGAGGCACATAGTTTAACATAAGAACTCTATGTGAAATGCATTCAAAGATCTTCTTCTCTGAAACTACTGAGCCAATTGGAACCAAACTTGGTTACAATAGTCCATTGGGTGTCCCCTTCAAAGTCTGTGATTTTTATGTTCGTACCTCATCCAAGATGGCTGCCACTGGGGGAAACATAGTCTAACATAGTGACCCTATGGGAAATGCATTTCAAGATCTTCTTCTCTGAGACAACTTGAGTCAATCGAAACCAAACTTGGTCACAATAGTCCTTGGATGGTTTCCTGCAAAGCTTGTGACTTTTATGTTTATACCTCATCCAAGATGGCAACAATGTTTTAATATCCTCTCAGAAACTCTAACATCTGGTGAACTTATGTATAATATTGATAATAATTGATGGTCTCTTTGTGACAATGAATAAAACCAGTCCCCAGGTGAGCAATACAGGCTCATGTGAGCCTCTAGTTTAATGATTTCTTAACATGTAATGTTATTGAATTTTTATCAAAATTAATTGTTTTTAAAAAAAGAGGTATATTTTACTTCTCTTAAATTTCAGACAGAGGATGGGGAAAGACTTGCCAGAATTTCATACTCCACTTTACAGAGTATTAATATTATTACAAAGACAGCCAAGGAAAGACAGAAAAAGCCTGGAGGTGTTGATGAAGATTTATGGGATATCCTTAGATATCATCTGAGAATAAAACAAGTCGAAAATGATTGTCGATTCTCACAGAAAACAGCACAGAAAGCATTCATGAAAAAACAAAAAGAGATAGAATTGGTAAAAAACCTTTTATATCTAGAAATAGTTGTGTTACATGTAAAAAATTATTAGTATTGCATGGAACACATTTATCAACTCGAACATAATACAGTGCTCCCATGTATACCGTTGTAATATGGTATTTTGACCCGCACGGTAAATCGACCCGCTGGTCAAAATACCATAGAAAAAATGACCCGCGGGTCACTTTTCCGCATGGGATTTTGACCCGCAGGTCACTTATCACTGAGAAGCTATGGTATATTGACCTACCCCCATGGGAAATTGACCTACCCTTTGAAACAAGATAGATGTTATAATTTATTCTTGGAAATAAGGGTAGGTCATTTTTCCATTGGGGGGATCAAAATACTCTGTCTGATAAGTGACCTGCGGGTCAAAATCCCATGCGGAAAAGTGACCCGCGAACAGTCTAAATGTATACAGAAGTGTACCATAGTCATAATTCCTACAAAATAAAAGCAAATTTTTATATTTAATACCTAGAACTAACCCTGGGTAGGGGGTAGGTCAATTTCCCATGGGGATAGGTCAAAATACCATGGCTTGTTGAAATATGATTCACAACCTGCAGAACAGTCTAAATGTATACAGAACTGTGCCAGTGTGATAATTCATACAAAATAAAGGCATATTTTTATATTTAATACAGAGAACTGGCCCTGAGTAGGGGGTAGGTCATTTTCCCATGGGGGTAGGTCAAAATACCATGGCTTGATGAAATATTATTTACATCCTGTAAAACAGTCTAAATGTATGTAGAAGTGAAAGAGAGTGATAATTCACACAAAATAAAGGAATTTTTTTATATTTAATACCGAGAACTGATCCTGAATAGGGGGTAGGTCAATTTCTCATGGGGGTAGGTCAAAATACCATCGCTTGATGAAATATGATTTACAACTTGCAAAACAGTCTAAATGTATGTAGAAGTGAAAGAGAGTGATAATTCATACAAAATAAAGGAATATTTTTTATATTTAATACAGATAACTGACCCTGAGTAGGGGGTAGGTCAATTTCCCATGGGGGTTGGTCAAAATACCATTGCTTGATGAAATATGGTTTACAACTTGCAAAACAGTCTAAATGTATGTAGAAGTGAAAGAGAGTGATAATTCAGACAAAATAAAGGAATATTTTTATATTAAATACCGAGAACTGACCCTGAGTAGGGGGTAGGTCAATTTCCCATTGGGGGTAGGTCAAAATACCATTTCTTTTTGAAATATGATTTACAACCTGCAGAACAGTCTAAATGTATACAGAACTGTGCAAGTTTGATAATTGATACAAAATAAAGGCAATTTTATATTATTATGAGAACTGACCCTGAGTGGGGAGGGGGGGGTCAATTTCCCATTGGAGTAGGTCAAAATACCATGGCTTGTTGAAATATGATTTACAACTTCCAATACAGTCTAAATGTATACAGAAGTGAACCAGAGTGATAATTCATACAAAATAAAGGCATATTTTTATATTTAATACCGAGAACCGACCCTGAGTAGTAGTAGTAACCCTTTGTTTTTATTTGTCCTGTTAACTGTTACCATGAAGCATACAGATGATAAATTTCTATATATATATGTGTCACTGAAGGAGAACCATAACAAATTTTAGGCAAAAAGGAGAAGTATTTTTACCATAAATGGCCTTTGAAAATCATGTTAATTATACCCCCCGCAAACAAAGTTTGGGGGGGTATATAGGAATCACCCTGTCTGTTTGTCTGTCCGTCCGTCTGTCCGTCCGTCTGTCCGTCTGTCCACACTTCTCGTAAGCGCAACTCCTCTTAAACCACTTGAAGGATTTTGATGAAACTTTACACAAAGTAAGAACACTATATGGAGATGTGCATGAAGGAATATAATTATTGTCAGAAACCAGGAAGGAGAGATAATTCGACTTTGAGTTTTCATTGATTCCCTATAGTATGGGTTACCTCGTACACACAACTCCTCTTAATCCACTTGAAGGATTTTGATGAAACTTTAGACAAAGGAAGAACACAAAAGAGTAGATGTGTAAAATGTCAAATAGGCTGAAAAAAAGGGGAATTTTATATTTGTCTGATTTAGACAGTGTTTTCATTGGAACCCTTGTGAAAATTTCTTTCTTGAAGATTATATCATTGTTTCCATACTTGTATTATGTCCACACTTGTACTGTGTCCACACCTGTATTGTGTCCACACCAACTTTTGCACTGACCATATCGATTCAGGGTTGAATGAGCGGGGGGTATATTTGGCTGCCATTCGGCGACAGCTCTTGTTTATAGATAAAAAATGTTACACTCCCGACATGTTTTTCACCCACAGTAAAACACCTGTAAAAATTATTTTTCATTTATTTTACCATGGTTAAATGCATTGAAAGGTTACTCAAAATTGTCCATTTAGAAAGGCACAGTGACAGGTTTTGACTGTCATAAACCAAAATTGTGTTACACTCCTGACTCATGTACATTCATTGATTTAAATCAAAATATTTCAGCATTCATATTTACAACAATTAGTAAGATTATTGGAAAATGAAAGCAAAACATTTTTCTACCTTCCAAATGAATTAATTGGTATGTAAGGTTGATTTTATTAATTTTTCTTATTTTTTCCTTCTGCTTAGATGAAAAAGGACTATTTTTCCACAAAATCTTCTTATATATTTATCATTAAATGACATAAATACCAATTTTCACATTGAGAAATGCTACAAAGTTGATGTAAATAACTACATGTTAAGAAATATTGATCAAAGATTTTGTCAAATTCCTGACCAGTTGTTGCACTCCTGACATTACTCGTTGCTGACAGAACATACTTTTATTGTCATACTTTTAACACAAACTATGAACAAATTATATAAGATATTGTGAAGATTAGTTTTACACCATTTTGATTCAAAATATTCCCAAAATGATGAAGAAAATGACAGAACTAGACATACTGGCTAAAAAGCGTGTCACACTCCTGACATACCTAAAACGGCATTGAAAAGAAAATCTTCATGTGTACAGTCACATATTTGGTACTAAAAGACACAGGCTGCCAGGGTTTTTTTGGATATAATAAGGAATAATACTAAATATATCAACGCATAAAATAATAGAGATTTAAAACATGGTGTTACACTCCTGAAAATCCTAAGAAAGCCATGGTATTTTGACCTACCTCCTACTCAGGGTCAGTCCTCAGTGTAAAATATAAAAAGATGTCTTTATTTTGTATGAATTATCACACTGGAACAATTCTGTATACATTTAAACTGATCTGGAGTTTGCAAATCATATTTCAACAGGCTATGGTATTTTGACCTATCCCCATGTTAAATTGACCAACCCCATTAAGTGTCAGTTCTCAGTATAATATAAAAATATGCCTTTATTTTGTATGAATTATCACTCTGGTGCACTTCTGTATACATTTAAACTGTTATATAGGTTGTAATTCATGTTTTGACAAGCTATGGTATTTTTACCTACCCCATCCCCCCTTCCAACTAAGCATCAGTTCTCGGTATAAATTATTAAAATAAGCCTTTATTTTGTATTAATTATCACTCTGGTACACTTCTCTTTACATTAAGACTGTTCTGAAGGTTGCATATCATATTTCAGCAAGCTATGGTATTTTGACCTACCCACATGGGAAATTGACCTCACCTCAACTCACCATCTGTTATCGGTATAAATTATAAAAATATGCCTTTATTTTGTATGAATTATCACTCTGGTACATTTCTGTTTACATTAAGACTGTTCTGTGGGTTGCAAATCATATTTCAGCAAGCCATGGTATTTTGCCCTACCCCCATGGTAAATTGACCTACCCCCAGTTTGTGTCATTTCTTGATATAAAATCAATAAATCTGCCTTTATTTTATATCATTCTTTCAAAATTTTCAATAAATTATAGGGAGGTGTCAATTTTCCAGGTGGCATTAATATACGGCAAGTAAAATATGACCCGCGGGTCAATTTACCGCGTGGGTCAAAATACCATACGGGGGGGTCAATTTCCCATGGCACGGGTCAATTTACCGCGACTAAAAATCGACCCGCGGGTTGATTTACCGCGTGGGTCAAAATACCATATGACACCGTCCCTCTTTAATGGTTGTCCCCAACTATTTTCAAGATCCACTTTTCAAAAAGTTAAATAATTTTTTTGTAATTTATTCCTTTGATTTATCGCCACCTTCACTTATCGCAAAAATTTTCCCTGGTCCCAAAGGTGGCGATACAACAAGGGTGCACTGTATTCTGAAATGCCAAAGTCGAATGTGTAAAAAGAAATATTTTAAAAAGTTAACTAAAGAAAATACTACATGCTGAAAAAAGAAAGATTACTGAACAGCATCATATAGTTAGAAAATGTCAGTAGATAATACAGACTTGCTTACCTTGACAGTTTTGCCAAAAGGCTTTATGTTTGGGGGCCCTATCTGGAAATGTTTTAGTTGTGGTTTTAATTCCTTTACATTTCCATATTAACAGTGTTTCTGGTGATAAAACATGAACTTCATATTCTTGCTTTCATAATTTTAAAATAACCACAAATTGATTTAAGGATGTTCGCTGGTCAATGTTAAAATAACAAGGATTTCAATTAAATGTGATTTTTTGTTAGAAAATTGAAAAAGAAAAAAATTCAGCCAAGAAAATTGATAGGTCGCCGAATAAAATTTTGAGACACAAGTGTTTCAAAAAATGGCGGGAAACTGAACTCCTCTGCATTTTTC